>OMNZ01046290.1:3955-25848 GCA_900303255.1 Lesueurigobius sanzi | reverse complement strand
AGTGCATAACTGAACATAATTATTTGAAGGTTGACTTTTTTGTATTAAAAACACTTTTCTTTTATTGGTCGGATGAAATATGCTAATTTTTTGAGATAGGAATTTTGGGTTTTCATGAGCTGTATGCCAAAATCATCAGTATTAAAACAATAAAAGACCTGAAATATTTCAGTTGGTGTGCAATGAATCTAAAATATATGAAAGTTTATTTTTTATCATTACATTATGGAAAAGAATGAACTTTAATGGACTATAATGATATTGTGGTGTACATATTATGGGGTGTCTCTCACCCAGCAGCCTTTGGGGTTTTAGGGGCGTGTCTAGCCCTTTAAGGCTATGTTTTCCCGGTTGTTCGGGCATTCTGTTGTTGGCTCGAGAGAATAAAGTTGACTCGCCTTAATTGCTTGTGCCTCGTTTCTTCTCCGCCACAATATGTTCATATCGACCTCGGGAACTGGGGAAAACGTTTTTCCCATTTGTAAAATGCACATGAATGTTCGCTCAACTGGGAAAAACAACTAGGGAACTGGGGTCAAAACAAGCTTCCCAACTTCCGCATCTGACGAAATCAGCTGATTTGTAAATTTTGTTAAATGTGAGCTTTTTGGTTAAACACTGCTACTTTCACAGTTTGCTGTGAGCCTTTGGAGTAACATATTTGTGAGAGAAATGCCCGAAATGAATGCTAGCAAAAAGAAAATGTATGAGATGCTTTATAAAACAAGCAAACCAAAGTTTAGCTTTTGAGATGCCAACACCAAATGTAAATAGTTAGCTCTGTTAAATGCTAATTAGTGACGAAAGACCGTTTTTATCTGGTGAAATCAAAATCCCCACTTTCTGACATAGAAAGCACATGAACCAAACCAACTGGAAACAACAGACTTCCATCTGGGGAAAGCCAGTTCCCCAGTTCACATGAATGTGGCATTATAAGTCGCAATTTTTGGGGGAGATTTATTTGACAAAATCCAAGACCAAGAACAACAGGCTGAATAGGTGTACAGTATCATACTGTTAGCTGCTAACGCAACACATAGATGGTTATTCAGCTACAAGAAGCATAAACAACGAGCTGAGTAGGTGTCTGGTATGTTAACGTAACTATTAATTAACATACAGTATAAGTCGCAGGAACCTCCAAACTATGAGAAAAGTGTGACTTATAGTCCGGAAAATACGGTATTACTGTCTTCTATTTGACATTGTGGACTGACACATGTTAGGAGTGACTTGTGTCATCATACAATAAACCTAGATGCAGATTGATATTACCACCTCACCTACAGCACATGATAAAAGTCCAATGTTTATACAAAACCTGACTACCTAATATCCATAATACTGTAAAATAATGCTGTATGCCATATACAGTATACTGCGAAACTGTTCAGCCTCCACTCACTGCTGTGGGGAACATCTGCAGGCTGCACTGCACTATGAAACTGCGTCTTTACGTCACTTTCCAATATCAGAGGAAGTGTGTCAGTGAATCGATGTAATTTGCTAAAAGGGGAATTCCCTGAACCACAGTCAGCGAAGGCACGTTTTACAGTAGCCAAAGACCACCACACAAGGCACGTCGAACTCCAGTGGTCATCAAAAATCAGCCAATTGAAATTGTGGGACGATACAAGTACAAGTAGGCTACATCTGGACAACAAACTGAACTGGAAGAGGAACAGTGATGCTGCGTTTCAAAAAGCTCAGACCAGGTTTTTCTTGAGGAAACTTTTGATGTGAGCAGGAGGCTCCTAAATGTGTTTTATCAAGGCATTGTGGCCAGTGTACTGTTCTATGGTGTTGGGGTGGGAGGACAGCAACAGGATAAACAAACTGAAGGCTGGCTCAGTGGACATTATTATGGACAAAAGGATAAAAAACCAAAGTACGAACTGTCCTATCCTTGAAGGACCACCCAGTACTTACTGTAGCTTTTTGAGTGAACTTAAAAGCTATCAGTGAGCGGATGGTGATGCAGAGGTGCTCCACTGATCGTTTAAGGAGGGCTTTTATTCCTGCAGCTGTGTGCTTCTATGAGCATTTCATTTGAGACTGACTGTGATAACTTGGGTCTGTAGCAGAGTCCATTATCATTGTATTTTATGCTTTGTTGTGTGTTTGCTGTTTGTTTTTTAGTAATGTGGAAAACAACCATAGCATTTTAATTTCCGCATCTGGGGATCAATAAAGTTATCTATCTATCTATCTATCTATCTATCCATCTATCTATCTATCTATCTATCTATCTATCTATCTATCTATCACAAATATATCATATAATAGACAGAAACTTGTAAAATCAGCATTCATTTATTTCTCAGAAAAACGTCAGTTGCCCACATACAAAAGGCAGCAATACAAGGAAAAATGCATAAAGATTCATTACATATAATACGATACACATGTTAAATAGAAAAAATATGAAAAAAATAGTGGATACTTTTATATAAAAAATATAAAACCCTATTTCACAGTTTTCCTAGCTGATATATTAAATCAAAGAGCACAACTAAAAATCTCTTTCCACAGAGAAGTGTGTCAGGTACAATCAAACTGCTGTTCTTTTTATGCAAATTCTGAGTTGATATGATAATTTTTAATCTGGAAAAAGAAGCCATCAAATGTTTTCTCATCGAAGATCAAAGCCACAGCCGGTTTCAGTTAGTGGCACCGTTCTGTGGAACCAGAACTGAGATTATTTATATAGGATAACCATTTTTATTATGACTTTGATTTCCTGCTCTAATCTCCTTATGTTTGTCCACTATAATTTAAGGCAATCAATATCTTGCGGCTCTTTAAAGCCTCTGGTGCGGCTTTTTTGTGCTTTGATGAAAAAGTGAGGTGCTGGTAAATGAGTGTTGGCTACATCTGAGCCAGAATGAAGGCAGTAAACATTACCATTTCAAAGTACTTCTTTCTTATAATTCCTTCAATTGTCACCATACTATTAATAAAGATGATGTGTTTTCGGACTTTCTTTTAGTTTGAAACAGGCCAAAGTGACTCTTTTGATGTTGAAAGATCCCTGCACTAATCCAGGGACATAGTGGATTTGACTCAATGGCGTTCGTATTCACGGCTCTTCTTGGTTCTGTTTGAGTGAATCCTGGCTGCCGTCTCCACTTTCCTCCACTGGGGTACGGAACGAAGGGTCTCTTGCTGTATATTCAGGTTTATTGTTATTTATTACGTAATGTTTGAATATTTATATTTAAAAATATGATAAATACACTTACTTTGTTCGATTTTCCACTCTGTCCGTGCCAGAATATTTCGTTTACAGAGCAGGGCTGTCATTGCAAGTAATCCAATCATCAAACATATTACGCCCACTACTGCAATAAGATAATAAAAAATAAATAGAAATCCTGCAGAGAATCTTGATTAATGTAGTTAATGTAGTCAACAAAACATTGAAAATAATACAAAAGTAGCCCACATTTGTGCACAAGATTCAACCAACTATGATAAAATAAGATAAGGTAAGAAGGTAAGGTGTATTGATCTTACAATGGAGCAATTTACTTTTGACAGCATCTCTTAAGAACACATATATTTAGGAAATAAAAAGGTCTCTTATGTACAATGAGTATATATTTTGGTGGTTGTGATTGATAAAGTGACTATAGTAGCTGTTAGCTATATATAGTATAGCTATATATAGTAGCTAGTAGCTATATCAAAAAAATCCAAGCATATTTATTGTATTATTTTACCAATACTGGTGCTATGTGCATCCCTCATCTTCTCTTCAGTAGTTGCTGTGACCTCGAGATGACCGGGCAGAGTAGTAGTAGCAGAAGTAGTAGTAGTAATATTGAGAGCAGGTTTGTGAGTAGGAGCCCTCTTTTGTGGTGGAGGAGAGGTCAGAGCGGTCAGCAGAGGCACATGGATCGGTGTGGTTGCTTTGGCTACTTCTCCTTTGACACAAACTGTGAATATGAACATAACATAAATTACTCATTGATCACACTATTAGTGGTACTTCTTAATTTCAAGTTGTAGTATTTAGAAAGAGATCTGAATCCTTTTTTAGATTGTTTATTAAAAAAAAAGAAAAAAGTATGCACTATCACAGGGGTGTCCAAAGTTTTTGTGGTGGAGGGCCAAATGAGTGGACAAAGGGCCAAATGCAGCACTGTACTATTGACAATCTATTCAGTGCACAGATGAATCAAAGTAGATACTTCTTGTCAAACCACCATCTCGTGGGCTGAATCAGACCCCTCCGAGGGCTGAATTGGGCACCCCTGCACACATCATGTAGCTGCAGTTATACGAAACGTACCCCCGTTCTCTCCCCATCTACATGCGAGAATCATATCGCAATGTCAAATTCTGATTATTGTGATTCATGTCAAACTACCAGCAGGATTTTTATTTACATTTGTACATACATACTGTAATAGCAAAATATGATGTTTACTTATGCCCGGCACTTTTGACAAATTAAACACAAGCACCAGCATTGAATCAGGCGACAGTGGCTCAGTGGTGAGAGCATTTGTCAGCGGTTCGAGTCACAGTTTACATGAATATGGCGTGTGTGAGATTGATTGGTGAGAGTTGGGAGCGGTCACAGAATTCAGCTGCCTCGCTTCTGTCAGTCTAAACCAATTTTGCAGCACATCTCATTGTTTGCCCAACTCACACACACCAAGTATATCTTGAATTTAAGGGAAGATACTGCAGGTAGAACACTTATTTTTTCATTTTCAGGTTCTGGGCCAGTTTGCTCTTAACATATAAACTTCCACCTGGAAACAAATAAATGACCTAATCTTAAATAATTAGGAGTGTAATCATTGCACTGATTCCATGTTTCTCCATAGAACTATAAGGGAAACCGTGGCTTCAATAACCATTATCTCAAAATACATTTTTCTCACATTATCTCCACTTTAGTAGCTCCGACAAACCCCAAATTGTCCAGTCTTGTACCTAACAATATTCTGAAGGTTTGTTTAGAGGGATTTTAGAGGGATTAATTGACTTTTAAACCCCCAATACAATGTGAAATTTTATTTTTTACAGATTTATTCACTAATAACTATCTTCAAACTATCAAAAACTAATCCAAAGAACTAATATATTAAGAAAACAAAGCCAAACATTTAAACCTGCCTCTATCCATTATTTAACCTCTTATGCCCGATAGTCCCCAATAATGGGGATGCGCTTTCAGATACAGTTACTGACGTATGTGTTTTACGCAACAAAATATTCCAAAGTTGCAAATCAGTGACGGCTGATGTGGAATTATCAATTTCTGTTGTTATTTGCTGCACCACAGAAAAAGGCCTCAGGCTTAAGAGGTTAAATTTGGTCACCAAGAATATAGGCAATTTTGGTAATTTTTATTCCTAAAACACCTGACTTTTAAATGAAAACATAAAATGACAGAAAACGTTTCATATTGACATCACTAATCCAATTTTTTCCCTATTCAGCTGCAGTATCTCGCTTTAAAACTGAAATCCTTCAGCATCAATATTTCCCAATGGTCCAACACAGTGCTTATCCATCAGCACTGAACATAAGACACACGCTCGTAGCTCACTGTACCTCCAGACTGCTCAGTAAATCCGTCGCCACATTTGCAGAAACTCGGGTCACGGTCCTTGGGAACGAAATTCATCCGACATTGGCATTGTGTGTCTTCTGTTAGGTTGCATTCTTTCAAAACCTTGCTGCCTTCGCCTAGAATCAACCATGTCAGAAAAATGGTCAGCAGGCATGTCAGACAAATGGTCAGTATGTCAGAAAAATTGTGTAATGTTACAATGACTTACTTCCATAACATTTTCGACATGGTTTACACCTTTTGTGCTTGTTGTCAACGTCCTGAAAGTACTCTGGAGAGCACTTCTCACAATGTTTCCCACGTGTTGTCTCCACCACCCTTTGACCTTTAAAATCAAATTAAAAGATGGCAGGTCAAGAAGCAAAAAAAAACAGTAGGCAACAACAATGACAGACAATCAAAGACAAAGGTAATCCACGCAATTCAGCACTTTTAAAAGATCAGTCATTGTTTGTCACATTCCTGGTTGGCTCCTCTTCAGCAAACAAGTTTTGTTGTAAATATTTTGAATGCCCCTCCTCGAAACCACCACCTTATCGCGGTGGAGGGGTTTAAGCACCCGAATGAACGAGCTCTGTTGTCTTGGGCACTATCTATGCTCCTGGTAGGGTCTCCCATGGCAAACAGGTCCTAGGTGACGGGTCAGACCAAGAGCGGTTCAGAAGCTCCTTATGATGAGACCATCAAGGACTGTTACGTCGCCCAGAGGTGAAGGAGCGTTGTGGGGCACTTCTCCCGTGGACCCACCACCTGCAGGAGGAGCCATAAGGGACTGGTGCAGTGTGATCCCGTGACCCGGCAACGGATAAGTGGAAGAAGATGGATGTATGAATGGATGGATATATTGAATGTGGCACAGTCTCATTTTTAGTTTCTGTGACCTACTATTTAAGAATATTCAAGAAATGTTTCCTTTAATATTTATGTTTCCTTCTGAACATTTCTTAAATATTTCTCTGCTAAAACCGCTCAAAAACATTCCTGAGTTTTGTAGAATTAGTTCTTTTGATCATTATTTTAGCTTTATTGAATTATTTAATGTTTATTCAATGATAATTTGTAGGAAAATATAGTATTTACCATCATTTATACACTAAATTCAATTGTAATTTGGGTCACAGCTTCGAATTATAGATTGATGGTGGGTTCCAACATCGTGCCAGTTGAGAACTGCTCAGTTCCGGTAACAGACAGCAGGAGCAGGTGGCCGAGCAGGTGTAGACTGAACGCTCTCTGTCGATCTATGTTAATATACAGTATCTGGTTTACCTTTACTTTACTTTACATTACTTTACCATTTGTACTGGATTTGACTTTAAAGGCACTATACCTGATGTTAGATAATGACCGAGGGAGCGAGTAAATTAAATTGGTAGTTGGGGTCCACACAATTCCCTCAAACATTTCTAAAATCGTCTTCACAGATATGACTTTATAAGCACTTTTCATAACTTGCGGGAACACTTTTTAGAATCACTGTCACAGAAATGCAAGAAAGTGCCAGCAAACTCATGAAATTCATAAAATGCTTTGCACATACAATATACTAAGGGAGAGGTATAGTGCCTTTAATTCATTAATTCAAGGATTGTGGGGAGAGATAAATGCAAGATTATGAATATGAGTATGTATTGTATTTCTCAAGTATGATGAAAAGCAGTGATATTGTCCATCAGTTGATAAACATATGCAGCGGGGCACAGACGCTGCCGTTAGTTGGTAATCTAGCAGTATATCCAAAATAGAAAATGCAAAGGAACCCACATAAGTTCATGAAATCAGTGTGAGTAGGATTCACTGCTTTAAAAATGATATGATCAACTGTATAACTGACTGAAAGCAAAACTTTCTGTGTTTCTATATTTTATTTAACCTTTGTGTCTCAGTGAGATTAAAATGATCTTTATCAACTGAGTCCTTACCAAGAAATTGTATATTTTTTTAATAGAGAATAGGCTAGGAAATGTTCATATGTTACCTTTAGGGCAGGTGAAGCGATCCGAAGCCAGAGTTAGACCGACAGATAAAAACCAAATGAACATGACAACTTTAGGAAACCACATGTTCATTGTTCATTGAGCATAGACCGAGGGAGCTTCCTCTGTGAATAAAGAGAGAATTGAACTCAAACTCGAGATCATGGACTACTTAAATGAGTGACGTCATGGCCTCTCAGTGACTCAAATTATGGTGAACTGAATCAGATTTATTTGAACTGGAAATACTGACAATACCGATGTGGAGCACAAAACCAGCAGGTGCAGTATGCAAATGAGCAGTGGAAATAACTGAAATGTCAAAAAACAAATGTTAAGCAGCAAAGTAATAACTGTAATAAAAATAGTAACAAAAATATAATAATAATAATAAACAACACAAAGTGTCAAGTCTAAGAGCAAAACGGAATGTCTTAATATGTATGCTGTGGGGCCACCAACCGTTGGTAAATATTAAGAATATTTTAATTCAAAACTTGTGCTATTAGCCTACACTTTTTTGTGCATCTGCTTTCTGTACGAACAGAATCTTACAACGTGAACTAATTTAAAATTGTCAGAACTTTTCTTTACTTTGTGGCAAAGACTGACAGTAAGTCTGCACTTTTACATTGTTGTGCCGGTAAAAACAGTCGGTTGCTCTGCAGATGGAAACAGATGATTATTCTGCAAGATAGAACCACACGTACAGGCAATGTTGTTTTTGAAAGCGGATATAAAAACACCTCCACTTGACTTTCTCAGATGTTCACTAAACTTAGAAGAAAAAAAAAAAATTCCATTGACTTTACGTAATAACAGTTCTTAGATGTGTCTATTTAACCTGCACGAATGTGAATATAGTTTAAATTTTTTGGTAGCTGATATTATCCAAACTATAACTATTACTGTATGGGGCAAAGTAGTATGGAGTAAAGTAATAATTGATCATGTTCAATGATGAAAGGAGAATGTAAAACTAGGCCCTCTGCCTTGCCATTTAACCATTAACCAGAGTTCTCTCTCTTTTATCATTTTATGGAGCGTGAACTTAAAATTTTAATATTTAACTGTTGCAATAAAACCATTACAATTCAGACCTGTGTGTTCAAGTGATTAAAAACCTCCATGTGGAGCTCAGAGAGGCATGCAGAGACTGGATTTGTTTTAAACTGAACTAAAGACATCTTTATTTACAAAAACTTTTAATTGCTAAATGATTTAAAGGGAGACACTGCAGGCAAAAGGTTTTGGAACAGTTTACTCTCCATAAAACTGACCATTTTCTCAAAATGCATTTTTCTCACATTGCGGCAACAACATTTCCACTTTAGTAACAACAACAGGATCCAAACTTTCCAGTCTTAGGAATATTCTGAAGGTTTGTTCAGAGATTTTTATTTATTTATTTAATTTTCACCTGATTTCTAGATTTTTTTCTTTTTTTTTACATATGTATTCACCAAATTACGTATTCACCAATACGTAGCCTATTCAAAAACTAAACAAGATATCCAAAATCCCCTCTGAACAAATCTCTGTGGCTAATATATCAACAAAATATAAACATAGATTTAAAGCTGGCTCTATGCATTATTTAGGTTTTGTTACCAAAAATATAGGGGCTATTTTGACCATTTACCAATACCCAACTTTGAAATGAAAACATAGAATGACAGAAAGATTCTAGTACATTATTTTTTCCCCCGCATATTTATATTTATGTCAGTAATATAGAGCACAAGTTTTTATATCCTACGGTGGGTGGCGCTGTCCAAGCTTCTACAGATTCTGTTTTTGCGCTACGAAGAAATTCTCACGACATGCCGTAAATTGATTCTTAGATCTATAATCAAAATCGATACTGATGTTGTTTTGCTTGTAGTTTAAACCCGATACTCACTAGTGACTCCAGTCCAGTAAAAGCAAAGCAAGCGCTAACTTCAGGATATTCCCTCATATTGTCTGAATAAACACATATATTGGATGAAACCTGATTATTATTCGGAGTTCCTTTTGTATCCCAGGAGCTGCTACACTCACCCCAGTCTGTTGCAGCGGGTTTGTCCGGTGAGTCTGCCCCATCAAAGCGATGCTGGTCACCGTCTTCTGCACACCCAGGGACCGTCCCGACACCACCTTTGCCCTGGACGTGTCCCCGGAGTTGGAGCTCAGAGACTTCGTGGCACTTTGTGAAATGGAGACAGGCATCCCGACTGAGGAGATCCAGGTAAGGAGAAGAGTCTGGAGCCGCTGAGCTAACAAAGCTAATAGCCACTTAGCTCACCTGCTAGCATGAATCGGATTATTTTGATCAGATACTTGGCAGAAAACTCTACGTGACAGCATGGCACTGTAAAGAAATTAGAGTGCATTTCATGATGATTAACATTATGTATGACTGAAAGGTTCAAGTACATTTTTATTGACGTGAAAATGTTTTATTTGGGGACACAATAATTCAAAACAATTCGTCAAAACAAACTTGAGGGAAAATTATCAAATGGCAAATATATCTTACAGACTTATACTATCAAATGTTGGTAATGGCATTGTGCTTTGTGCTGCTGTAGATTTCTGTGTACATATGCCAAACCTTAAGTCTATTTGTTTAACTATATTCATATTGGCTCATATCTTCTATATTTCCAGATAATCTATGTAGAACAGCCACTGAAAGATCCAACCCGTGCCTTGGGGAATTATGGAGTAAAGGATGGAGATGTGGTGGTGCTCAGACAAGCTGACAGAAGGCCGCCACCCACTCAGCCAGCCTTTCCAGGTACAATGCAATTGTTTCATCCAGTAGATATAGCTTAGTGTTTTATATTTGAAATAGAGTAATCTGGTTCTACAGAAAAAAGATTCTTGAAAATGTATTAAGAAAATTTGATTGTGGACCAACGTCTGTGTCTTTTATACCTATAGGAAAACAAGTAGAGCTTTGGTTGTGTCTATGACCCCATTTGTCATCACACTATTTCTCCATGTCACTGTGCATACTTGCAATGAGCTCTTTCCATTCCTTTCTACCCAGGTCTACCCCACATTGACTTTCGCTCCATCTCAGTCCCGGGCACCTCAAACTCAAATAACCAGCGCAATGCAGCTGTGAGGCCCCCACAGCCGACTCCACAGCCAGCTCCACAGCCACAGCAGCAGCGCAGTGCACAGCCTTCCACACCAATGGCCTTTCGCGGCTCCTCTTCTCAGGGGCTGGAGGATCCTGCCTTACTTCAGCAGATGCTGTTAGCCAGTCCACACGAGCTGTCCCTCCTAAAGGAAAGGAACCCCCCACTCGCCGAGGCCCTGCTCAGTGGAGATCTAGGTGAGCATTACATTTAGAAAAAAATATCTATAATCATTGCATGCTTTTACTCACATCATGCTGTTCTTATGATATTGCAACTTTTTCCTTTAGAACGATTTACTAAAGTGCTACTGGAGCAACAACAGGATCGAGCCAAAAGAGAACAAGAGCGAATCAGACTTCTCACTGCTGACCCCTTTGATTTAGATGCTCAAGCTAAAATTGAGGAGGAAATTAGGTAGGTTTTTCAGATATTCGGTTTTATGATATATATTCAAACCTTTTTCATCAGTTGCCAAGGTATTTTAGTTTGACGTTTATGTGCATGACTTCAAATCTGAGCTTCTAATAGTAATAGTCATTTGATTTACTGCTGTTTATACATTTTGATTTATAGAAGTACAGAAATAATTGTGTTTTTTTCCCCCATCAGGCAGCACAATGTAGAAGAAAACATGACTATTGCAATGGAGGAGGCACCAGAAAGCTTTGGTCAAGTAGTAATGCTTTACATTAACTGCAAAGTTAATGGACATCCGGTGAAAGCCTTTGTAGACTCAGGTAAGAAAATAATGCTTCATGTGCTGTAGGTCAGATGTAGGTTGTTTTCAGTCGTCAATATTGTCTTGTGGCCACAGGAGCTCAAATGACCATCATGAGCCAAGCATGTGCTGAGCGCTGTAACATTATGCGGCTGGTGGACCGGCGCTGGGCAGGCATCGCCAAAGGAGTGGGCACCCAGAAAATCATTGGCAGGGTCCATTTGGGTAAGTTTAGACACAGACCAGTAATTCTCATGCATTCCTGTTTTTAGACCTGGTTTATTCTTGGTTCCAAACAGATTAGACCTAGTGCAGTCCTGATTTTTGTCTTGAACTAAGAATGGGGTTGTCATATCAGTATTGGTTGCGTCCGTAGTATTAGTCTATCTTGTTTTTATTTATTTGTGTATGTGTGATTATTTGTGTGACTGTGTTTACTCCCGGACACCCAAATTTCTCCCATGGGGGATTAATAAAGTTTCTTATGTTATCTTCTCTTATCCTGCTTTATCCCTGGTTTACTTCAAGGCAGTTTTAACATCCCAACTAAAGTTAGAGCACCATATTAACAGTTTATATCCATGTTTGCATTTAGCTCAGGTCCAAATTGAGGGAGACTTTTTGCCTTGTTCTTTCTCCATTTTGGAAGACCAGCCAATGGACATGCTTCTTGGTTTGGACATGTTGAAGAGACACCAGGTTTGAGTCTCCACTAAGTAAAAAGACACTATTACAATTGTTTTAAAAGGTGATTGAGTCATTTATCCTTCTTTTGCAGTGTTCTATTGACTTGAAAAAGAATGTGCTCGTAATAGGCACAACCGGAACAGAGACCCGGTTCCTGGCCGAGGCCGAGTTGCCAGAGTGTGCCCGTTTGGCATATGGGGCCGAGGGCAGAGAAGAGGCCCGTCCCGAGGACATTGCTGACAGGGAGCTGGCCGAGGCGCTACAGAGGTCTATTCAGGAGAGCGGTAAGAAACCACTTTCAACTGTTGCCTCTTTTCAGTTTGCTTTTTGAGTTTAGTTAGAACGACATCTGCATGTGCCACTTGAAGCTTTTTTACCCTCAGTTTCATCTATGCATATCATTGGAAACTGTTAAGATTGCCAACAATGCTTATGATTAGATTATGTCATTATTTCTTTATCACTATAGTCATTATGAGTAGGAGCACCCACAGAGCAATGTAGGTTAAATAGGCTCATGTACTGATGAATAGATATTCTTGAGTATTCAAACTATTTGTACTAATAAAGGGTAGGGATGCAATTTGGCTCCACATATGTATTACTAAAGCAATAAATTCTAAAATATAACAATAGAATTTTATTTTTTTCTCCATAGTTTAATATTTATCTTATTTTATATCTATATTTATGTTTCATGTTGCACGAGTACACCAAAGTAAATTCCTAGTCTGTGAAACCTTCATTGACAATGGCAATAATCTCTATTCTGATTCTGATTCTAGAATGACTTTTGGATCTGCTGAAATTTAATCAAAAATTTTAAATCACGCTTTCTGTTTTAAAATAGGCCAACAGCAATACATACATGTCCAAGTTTAGATATGTCAGTGTCCCATAGTAACCTCCAAAAAGGAAACAATCACTGTCAGTTGTTTAGAGGCTGGCACTTTTCACCTCAGTGTGTGAAAAGGCTGACTGTGTGTTGCATGCCCTGTGCGTGACCGCTAACTCTCTCGTCCTTTGCATGATGTGTGTGGTGTGTGCCTAACCTGAGCAGGACAGCACTGATGCACTGGAGGCGGCTGGAGAGGGCCCTACCAACAAGGTACTGCAAACCACAGACTACGGCCAGTGCTGAGTCCATTGCCCTTTTTCATTTCTTTCATTTCTGGTTTATTTTGCTGCTGTTTTTTATGATTAATGTTCTAGTTTTTTACTTTCGGTTTGCGCAGCATTTGGGATGTACTGTATACCTGTATATTGCCCCTGAAACAAAGCAGCCTTGAACATCATGTCCTAAATCTCCTTAAAGTTAAGACGGGGCTAACTTCTTCATGGGCAATATATTGATAATGTTTTGTTTTAAACTGACACAAATATTGATATTTTAAAAACAAGTGACTTTCTAAACCTGATGGCTTCGGATCAATTCCTTCTAGCAAACTAACTCACTTGTATTCCCTCTTAGACACTGCAGATGGACAAACTACCTCACCCCAGCCCCCGACTCCGCTCTCATTACCCAAAACTTTAGACCAAATGTCATCCACTTGCTCAGAGCCAGTGATCCCAGGTCAGTCATCCGTGGTCCCAACAGAGACTGCCTCAACTGTGGGGCAAGACCAGGATCTAGGACCATCTCAGAGCCATACTGCCCCCGTGTCCGGTCAGATTGCCTCCAGTGTAGGTAGTCAAATTACAACAGATGCCCCGCGCATGTGTCAGGGAACCATGTCTACAGAGGTGTCGGAGGAAGATTGTGCCACAGAACCAGTATCGATCGAGGAAGTAAACAGCACCACAAACCTAGAGGGTGAGTTTCTGCCGGTTCAGCCGATGGAGCAGGAGATCCTAGAGGTGAATTCTCCAAACCAGCTCCGCTCTGTAGAAATGGCATCCCCTTCCGGCTCTGAGAAGAATGAGCCTGAATCGGAGCATCGCGCGCGGTCGAATAGCATCCCATCTTTGGCTGCTGCTTTGAAAGAACTCCATGAGCTTATCGTGTCCAATAAGTCCAGCCAAAACCGCAGCGCCTCTACCTCCCCGACACCGCGCCCTCCTGTACCGGACGGTCCCGAAACATGCCAATGCGAATCATCTACTACTGCCATTACTCAGAAAACTGATGCCAAAGCTGACCCTAGTCATATTGCTACTACTTCTTTGTCAGATGAGGGACTATCCCATTGCGTAGAGCTATCTAGCAACGAAGACAGCATTGAAGTGGAAGTAGGAGAGAGCGTAGAAAAACGGCAAGCACAGCAATGTCAAGTGGCGGAGGCAAGGGTAGAGGGGAGTGTCCAAGATATAACCGATTCGAGCAGTGTCCCGTCTTCTGAGGCCCGTCTAGAAATGATAGGAGATGAGTTTAGGGAAGATCTCAATATGCAGCAAGAGGCGCAAAGGGCTCCGAGCAATAACAACCTACAAACTGTCAGCCCTTTAAACATAGAAGCCGCGAATGATCAAGACGCCACCGCTACAGACACTACCCTGACCTCTCCCAATCATCACCGAGACCCCCTCGCTCCTCTTTTAGCCCGTCTCTCATCTCAAACCGTAACCCCACAGACCGTAGTCGGACCTTTCCCAGTGGAGCACATCCAGAGAATCCGAGCGGCTGGTTTTACGGCCCAAGAGGCTGCGGAGGCGCTGGAGAGGGCCAACGGGGTGGTGGAAATCGCCCTCTTCGCTTTGCTGGCCCGTAGCATCACTGTGCCCACCTAAAGCCAGTCAGGCCTGGGGTGCTTCAGCAGAGGTCTATTCCAGGGGTGGAAAGAGTGTGAAAAATGTGTACGCAGGTATTGTTACATGGGCAAAAAGAATAATAAATAATTGTAACTAAAGCAAAGAACTACAGTATGTTAGAATTCTTTGAATATAGAATAGCAGCAAGATAAAGAAGAATTCGGAGTACTGTAAAAAAGTGGCTCAACATTATTCATTTAATAGGTTTACTTTTATTAATTTATGTTTTTATTTTAAAATAATGCATTTAGAACAAAAAATTATCTCTTGTGCACAGTCGCACTTGCAACACCAGTATTCTTTTGTTCAGGGCAGCGACAAAGGCCTAATGGTGTTGCTAGTAAAAAGATGTGCAAGAGATTCTTTCAGTGTGTGTTTGGCCAGTGCCTTCTCCTCCAGGTAAGGAATGTCCACTTTTAAAAGTAATGCATTCGAAAAAAGTAATGAATTATTATTTATTTATGGTATTGATAATGGAAAAAATGCAATAATTTCTACTCCATGTCGACACAGTACGCTTCATTAAATTTGAGTAAAAACGTAAGTGGTTTAGGTTTTTTCCATCTAATTATGTCAAAACAAGACTAAACAAGGCTAAAATGGAAGTTAATCAAGAAGATTATTTTGCCATAATGTGGCTTGTTGCCATATGGACATTGTGTCAATAATATTGCAATAAGGATAGTTTTGGCAATATATTGTGCAGCCCTTGCTGATACTGCACACAAAATAATAGCATATAGGGTTTTATTGATGAAGGGCTCAAACAAAGAGTACACAAGTGATGATTCGAATTAAAATAAAACTACATCTATTATATATTCTGTAGTATAATATACTTTTACATGAATGATACTTTTCATGTTTCTTCCACCTCTGGTCTATACTCGGCCCTGTCTCCTGGGCCTCCGCTGACCAGGGAACACGGAGAAAGGCTCGATTTCTCTCATATCTGACTCAAAATTACAAGTGGAATAATCTTTTTTTCTTTTCTGGATTTTGCGAATATGTGAGGTGTGTTTGCATGCACGCAGATGTTGTGGGCGCCCGCTCAGAAAATTGTTTTTAAGATTTGTTTTTTTCTTTCTTTTTGACCGTGCCCATTCAACACGTCTTTTTTTGTGTATAGAGAATAAATGATTTTTTTTACTCATGCACTCCCTGTCAAAATATATTTCAATCAATGACCATTTTGAATAATCAAACTTAAAAAGGATTTGGTGTGTTGAAATCCGCCTAAAAGTTTACAGATTTGTGGAACGATATTGGGAAAAGTAGGTTTTGTTTTGCGTTTTTATTTTTCTCTGAATGGCACTGAGATACCAAATGAGTATTTACAAGAAAATATACTATATGGGATTGTTAGCAAAGTATGGGGATTACAGAAAATATATCCAATCTTCTCTCAATTGTTGCCATTTTAGATTCAGTTTCTGTTTTTCTGTTTTCTAAGAATTTGTGTAATTCTTAAAAAAAAAAAAAAGGCCATGTCTCATTTTCTGTCTTTTGTCTTCGTCCAGGATTTTAATGGCTCTTTCTGAGTCCGTAATATTCAGGCAGATTGAATTATTTACTTTTATCTTGTATGAAGTTTTAAAATTGCAAATAAAATGGTAATAGTATTTGTACAATTTGCATTTGTGTCTGAGAGTTTTTTTTCCCCGTCCAACAACTCATTTAAATTACTATAGGTATACTAAGGTATACTATCTTGTGTTCTTGCTGTTAATACTGGAATTCTCTACAACAGGGGTGTCAAACATACGGCCTGCGGGCAAGATGCGGCCAGTGAGATGATTTCATCCGGCCCGCAGTTGGTTGGCCATAAATTTCTGAACATGTAAAAAAAAAAAAAAAAAAAGTCTCTAGCCCAGCCATTCCCAAACTTGAGTGTGTCGCGGCCCCCCTCATACATCCAAAACTCTCTTGAGCCCCCCTGATGATAATAATTTATGTTATTGAAAAGAAAATGTCATGGTTTTCCATTGGTTTTTTATTAATTTTAAATATACAATACAAGGAAATAGTGATAATAGAGTAAATTCGATTACATATGACCAAATTCATATAAAGTTCATTTTAAAATCTATTTTGATGTGATTGATTTGTGAACAACCTTTGGAGGCCCCCCGGCAGTGGCTCTGAGGACCCCCAGGGGGCCCTGGACCCCACTTTGGGAACCAGTGCTCTAGCCCAGTGGTTCCTAACCTTTTTTGTCTTGCGTACCCCTTGGGGCTTTCATTTATACTCCAAGTACCCCCTGCTACGATGGTTTTGTTGATTAGTTAGAAAGCAAATTACTAAAACTTGAATTTCTCAGTTCAAAGACGCTAAATACTTTCAAGTTCTCACTCATTACAGTTACTTTTTAAGAATAGCTTTTCTTTGAACATAATATTCAAAAATACAATTTATTTTTTATCTGAATTGATTCCAAGTACCCCCTGCTAAGCTCTGGGGGTACGCAAGGTCCCCGTGCCCCTGGTTGGGAAACACTGCTCTAGCCCATTCCTGTCTGGAGTTATGAATGTTTAAAAAATACCCAAAATGCTCAATCCAGCCACTAGGTGGCAGCCTAAATTTACAAAAAACGAACGAATTCCACACCTGTCCAGCAGAGGGCACTGAAACTGTATCATAAAAGCTACACAAACAGAAGCTGTTCTGTTACTGGTAAAAGTTTTGCTTCAATAAGTAAATAATTGTATAAATAGATAAATATATTTTTTTTAAATTAAGAGTAAAGTAATAATAATGAGCTTTGTGTTCTAATTTTTATCGTAAACCATGTCACCAGCCTCACATTTTGCACCAGAGTGGTAGTAGCTACCATAAGTTAAATTTATTTATACCTAATAATGTATATTTATTTTTTGCTTTATTTCAAGACGAGAGACTGCTGGTGAACAGGAAATAATAAAATTGAGTATCAATTTGAAACCTTTGCTGAAAACGTTTATAAAACAAATAATGGTCAAAACCACCTATATTTTTGGCAACAAAATCTAAATGGATAGAGCCAGGTTGTATTTTATGGTTTTGTTTTGTTGATAAATGAGTTGGAAAGAGGGAGTTTTGTTAAGATTTGAATGAACTATTAATAAATGAGGCTGTAAAAATTCAAATTTCACCTTGTTTTTGGGTTTGAAACTCAATAAATCAGGCTAGAAATGAAATATTGCAAAATCCCTCTGAACGAGCCTTCAAAATCATGGTAAGTCCCAAGACTGGAAAGTTTGGAGTATGTGTTACTAAAGTGGAGATGAGGTCGCCACAATGTGAGAAAAATGCATTCTGACAAAATGCATTTTTTCATATTGTGTTAAATTAATATTGTATTAGATTTTTTATTCTATTATTCTTTATTTTTATTCTTATTCTATTTTTATGCATGCCTTATAGTTATATCCTTTTATTTTTTCCCCATAGTTTATTATTTTTCTTTATTACAAGTTTATGTTTCCTGTTGGATGAGTACACCAAAGAAAATTCCTAGTCTGTGAAACCTTCATTGACAATGGCAATAAACTCTATTCTGATTCGGATGTTACAATTTGGAGAAATATTGACTCTGTGCAATAATTAAATGCCTCATTGTAAAGATCAGGTCAATTATTTGTTTCTTGGTGAAAGTTTAAGAGAGCAAACTGGATCAAAGCCTGAAAATAATAATGAATACAAAAGGTTTTGCCTGTAGGGTCTCCCCTTAAACATAACCCATAAAACCACATGGGAGAAAAAAAAAGTCATAAATATTTAACTCATATTCTACTTTTTAAATGTTTGTGAAGGAACTGTATATTTTCAAAGTGGAAAAGCTACAAACCAAACCATGAATTTATTTTTAAAATATTCCCATAATTAGTACCATCACTCCGCCTTCTTGTGGGCTGGTCCTTGCAAAGATACACCTGTTTGAAGTTGATTTAATTTTGAGCCCCTTTGGTCAGCTCCAGTCTTGTTTGTGACCCAATATGGCTGAGTCAGATTGCAGTGAAATGGAGCACAGTTTTGGGAGCCTCTGCTCTCGGCTTGAAAACTATCAGCCACTAAATGCACTGATGTCACCGTTGACTACCATGACGTTTCCAGAGCAGTTTGCCTCAAAGTTTTCTTTTCCAACCTGCAGTGAACAACCAAAGCCTGACTCAAGCAACCAAGAGGAAGAGGACAGCAGGTATGGATGTTTTGTACTTATTTATATATTGTAGCTTTGTGATTATTGAAAGTATAAATCATCAGTAAATTACTTGGTTTACCTATTCAGTTTTTTCCACAGTCACTTTGGCACATTTCTCAGATCAGAACCTCATCCATCAATCCATAATTGTTCAACCTGCAAATTATTTAGTTGGTTTGCAGATCACAAAGTAATTTTCCTGTTGTATTTTACAACAGACACCTAGATTCCTTGTTTCAAATGATTTTGTACAATTTTCTGTTTTTCCACTGACACCCACACAAACATTAGATGTTTCCTCATTGTTGGACATAGTCCCCAAAATGGTTAAACCAACGGTCATGATAGATCAGGTATGGGGTTTTCCACACGTATGGCATGAAAGTTTTACAAGTTTAGGCCTGAATGATACTGTTATGAATACATTGGCAGAATATGCAAAACTAACTATTGAAATGACCGTATCAGGAGAAGGTTTCCAGACTGCCAATGGTGGAAGAAGTACTCAGTATTCTTAAGTAAAAGTGCAGATACAGGACCAAGAATTTTACTTGAGTAAAAGTATCAGATTAATTTTCTACTTAAGTAAAAGTATAAAAGTAGCCGCTGTAAAATGTACTTTATAAGTTATAAGTAAAAAAGTATTTAATGTGCAGGATTTTTTAATCTTTTCATTCAATCCAGGTCTGAAGGAGTAAACCACTAACTTGAAACCAGGACTAAACCAGGACTAAACCAGGACTAAACCAGGACTAAACCAGGACTAAACCAGGACTAAACCAGGACTAAACCAGGACTAAACCAGGACTAAACCAGGACTAAACCAGTTTGTCATAGAGAGGTCACTAATAAAATACTTTTAACCCAATTTTGAAAATGTAGTGGAGTAGAAAGTACAGATACAGGCTCTAAAATCATAATGAAATGTACTTAAGTAAAGTAAAAGTACCTATAGTTTGTACTTTTTACTTGTTACTTTCCACCACTGAAGACTTTGCAATAAGACACTGTGTGATTTGCCAAAGCGACAGGAAAAAACTGTATCCTACTTGAGTTACTTTACTTTGGCCACACATCATGTCTTCTTTACAATACTTTTCAGCACTTTTCAGCCGTATGTCATATTAATCTGATGTTTGTTTTTTTACAGTCCTGTCACAGAAACCTCGTCGTCCCTGAAATCAATGGCCCTAATGCGAACTTTGGATTTTGAAAAGATTTTCTCTGTGGTGGAAAAGGTGCTCTCCGACCCTTCAAAAACAGAGGAAATCAATGTTGAGAACGACCCTGGGTATGATAAGTGTCTGCAAAATTATTCATTATACTGGGAGCTTGATATTTGCAATAATCATCCATTTTAGGCCAACAGAGACTGAGGAAGAAGTGCAAACAGCAAGATTTCGTTCAAAGTTTATTCGTAATTGTAAGCCACCTTTGTCTGACACGTTGCAACTGTCCATATTAAAATCTTAATATTTTCACTCTCGCTACATTTTACTTGCCAATTTAACTTTTTTTCTGCAGTGCCCCTCTACCAGGACTATTGTCTGCAGGACATGAGGGAGGACATCCAGAGATTGAAGAAGAGCTCTCTGTCTGAATTCATTATCCCTCAGTGCGTCCAGGGTTTGCATGCTCAGATAGAAAGATTCTACCACTCTCGGGCCTCTTCCCCTCAGTCCAGCCCCTCTCCTGCTCCTGTTTGCTCCACTCCTCCTCCTCCTCCTCCTCCCAGTCTCAACCCAATCAAAGTGACTCCCAGCAGCAGCACACTGTGGCAGGACCTGGAGGAGGTGAAGGGGTCGGGCCTGCTGCACAGCTTGAGCTCAAAAGAGATCCGGATACATGAGGTAGTATATGAAGCAATGTCACCACCACATCTGATCACATTGATAAAGAGGCTATTCAGGGGAGACTTTTGGGCCAGTTTAATCTTTTGACATACTGTATAAACTTTCACCTAAAAAAAAAATTATTACCAAATCTTGACTGCAGGGTTTTTGATTATTCAATGTTTCTCCATAGATCCATATGGGAAATTGTAACTTCAGTGGACATTTTTGTTACACTCTTACACTCTTTTAGTAGCTCTTACAGACTCCAAACTTTCCAGTCTTGTGCTTAACAATAGCTTGAAGGTTTGTTCGAAGGGATTTTTCAATTTGTATTAATTCCTAGCCTGATTTTATTAACCTTTCCGACATTGCGTCACAAATCCCATGGACTCCAATCAGTCAGTGAAAACGAAACAAAAAAAATCTGTTTATCTTTTGGCAGGTTATCATAGTAGTCAAATGACATTTCTTAACAATTTGAGATTAATATGGCTCAAAAAGAGTTTATTCTGGAAATGTCACCCTCCCCCTGGTTTTTCAGAATTTTTAAAACCAATTTTTAGGGTTGCCATTTGCCAATATTTGCCAATTGTGGCAAAAAAAAAAAAAGTTTCTTTGTTGCATTTTTTGGTCCGAATGCACATATAAATGAATATATTGTATTGAAATTCAGGATTTGAGTACCTAAAGGTGCCCACATACTAGAGGATTTTTAATCTTTTGAGACTAAAGATCTGAGCACACACACTTAAGGACAGCCATGAGGACACACATACACACACATGAGGAGTCCCACCACAGATCAGAGAGTGTGTGTGTGTGTGTGTGTGTGTGTGTGTGTGTGTGTGTGTGTGTGTGTGTGTGTGTCCAGCTTTACAGTGTAGGCCTCCCTCCCATATATGTTTGTCATCTCGTTATATCGATTTCTCACTTAGCACCATGCTCGATCTCGTGTAGAGCTGTATTAAAATTCCACAAATGCAGTGTCTCAAAGCAAGTATGTTTTCCCCTTCAGACTG
>OMNZ01046289.1:0-17167 GCA_900303255.1 Lesueurigobius sanzi | reverse complement strand
GATTAAAACGTTTATGTTTTGATAATCACTTGAGTTATTTCCTGAGGAGGAGGTGCAATGGGCTGCTTGATTTGTACCATTTGTGAATGTTGTCATGGAGCATTTGCTTTCCAAGATGGTTCGCTGTGGAGAAGCCTTCTTCCTTTATTTCGATGTTCACGATTAACTGGTTAATCGATTCATCATGGACTGCTAACGTGAGAGTCTATAAGTCTAAATGTATTGCAAATTTAATAGTATGCGTACAATAGGCGGCCTAGACCTGAATTTTGCTGTAAAGCAAGTAATACAAAATAATTATGTCCGTCCCATTGCTGATCTCATCCCGGTTACCTTAACTTTGACCAATGGGAGGAGTAGCCCTGTCACTCAACCTGTACACGCGTATGCACAGGGAACAAGGGCGAGCTTTCAAGTCCAATCAGGATGTGAGGGGAGAGAGCTAGATTGTTTACTTTTAAAATTTCTATCTCCCTCTTTTTACAATCTTCTTCTTGTAAAAAGTAACAATTAATTGTCATGGTCTGATAAAATACGCAGTACCTTAACATAATTCTGTCTTGGCAGGAGGGCCTTGGTCTTTTGTTTTTCTCTCTCTTTGTTTGCTGTATTTTAGCTCTCTCTTCATCATCATTTGAACTTCTTTCATTGGTTCAGGTCTTGTGAACTTGAAAACACACTTTTATATATTATTACACTGTGTGAATAAGTGCAGGTACTACATGGCACAGAAGGATTCTTATCAGGATCTTTGTAATGCAAGTGTAGTTTTAATATCTTACTCTATCTTACTCATGATGGCGAATTGACTATTTCAAGTAAATCAGAATATGCCGCGTAGATGAGGAGAATGAGGCCACATTTATTTATGGGATCCTTCTCTGTGTTCCTTTTTTTTTTATTAAAATGTTTCAATATCCTTCAAGAAATTCAAATGTCCAAACCCAATGCAAATAATTGTCCGTTATTGGACATGCTTCTTCCGATTGTGCGCACAATGATGTAACCCCAGTAATTGAAGTCTGATGTTGAACTCGGACTTTGAGGATGTGGAGGAAGTGGTTTCCTCAGTTTCATTTGTTTTGGAAAAGTTTTGGTACATCATCGACGACCCAGCCCCGAGTCAAAATGTATTTCTTGAGGTTTGATATATTGATATTGAACATTTGCTTGTTTTCTGATGATTTTGGCATTGGTTTGTCTATTTGTGAAATTACTTGAAACATTCTTTTTGCTCTGGGAAAGTTTGATATCCAATAGATGTTTGCTTGGTCATGCACCAAATGACAAATAAAACAAAAAAATGTGTTTTTTGCTTGTATTGTTACTGTTGTTCCTCATACGGACTAAATGCAGAAGTTCATATTGAATTGACGATAATTTTAAGTATTTCCTTTTTGTTGTTGTTGAGATTTTAATTGGTGCTGTCAAGTAACTATACCGTATCCTATAATTATTTATTAATATTGCTTTGTAAGTTACTCAAAGTCTGACTGCTGTGGAATAGTTAATAGAGGACTGTAATGTGCAATACATTATAATTCATTATATTATATTATGATTAGGGATACTGTTAAACAATAACAGTATCAAGGTCCCCACTCTACCTGGAAAACCTGGAAAATTACCTACTTTTTTCAAGTCATGGAAAACACATGGAAAATTACAAAAAATGTTAAATGTCCTGGAAAAACATATTTTGTCCTTGAAAATATCTCTCCTCCCTTTGCTTCTCAGTTTAAAATAAATGAAAGTGATACTTTGCCCACCACACCAGACTAAAGAAAGAAGAGAAAGCTCGTTTTGCTCCAGAACACAGGAAAAAGTATCTTCTATTTTAAAATTTTCCCAGAGGAGGACCCCCGAACCCCCCATTTTACCATGTTCCCAAGAAAACACATGCTTTACATGTCTAAGCTCGAATCTCTTCAGACCAATAAGCTACAGGCTTTAACCATTATTAGATCGCATCCACAGGGGGCGCTGGTGAGTGAGGAGGGCAGAGAGGGCCGCGAAATACCTAATCACAATGTTTTTATGTACAGTATTTTTGCACTTTTAAATGTCATGGAAAATCCTGGAAAATAATTTCAAGTAAAGGGTGGGACCCTCGAAGAATGTGTTTGGGTACCTCTGTATTGAGGAAAAAATGGTACAGAAAAAATATATATGACAAAAACTAGATTAGTAACATTATGTGATATTGTTTTGTAACTGTAATTATTGTGCAACATCAATAAATCTGAAGAAAACTGTACCAAATAAATGATGTTCCAGATAGCAAGATTTGATGCCTGGCGTGTCCTGAGACGGCACTAAAGAAAATTTATAATATTAATACATTTTATTTGTACCGCACTTTACATTTCATACAAAATCTCAAGTTACTTGATTGTTTCAGCTCAAATAAATAAAACATGAATAAAAACATGCAATAAATGACCATTATGTTTTATGGTTCTGCAACCAATAATGTAGTATAGGTATCGAAAATTATTGTTCAGGTTCCGGTATCGTAAACCAAGTATTGTTTAAGCACCGGTATCGAAAAAAATTGAGCAGTACCCAGCCCTAATTAAGATTAATCACCATATCTTTTTATGTTCAAGTCAAGTAAACCATGTCTGTATCAAGACTTTAGAGAGTCATTTGGAACATAAACAGTGAAAGAATCCTGCAATTCTTATCCACACAACTGTCTTGGCCCAGAACAACATTCTGGCAATGTTGCAATTGTTTTATTTTATTATTTATTTAGAAACCAACCAACAACTCTCCCTCTGCTATGAGTCTATGGGTTCATGCTGCTCATTTGACGTTCTGTGTAATCCTCTCCACACTTTTCTTTCCTTAGACGGCTCAGCCTCCAGCCCTCGCGCCTCTCTCGCTGTTGCACGTGAAGCAAGCGCTGACGCTGCACTTGTTTGTTTTTAGCTCCGCTTTGACCCCGACAAACCTCATTTTCCAACCAGAATGCGTGTTTCTGCGGCACGTTTTGCCCCTCGCAGCCCCGCCGAGCCACAGATTTGGGAGGCGATGATTTAATGGGTGTTAGCAGTGGGCAGGGAGAGGTCAGGGCTGTCCCGTACATGTGCGGGGTTACGGCAGCCTCCAGTGCCTTTTATGAGGTCTTAATATTGATTTAACAAGACGTCGACCTGGTTAATATCCTCTTTAACCTGTCAGACATCGGCGATTAGCAGTTAGCGCGCGTCATCTGGCTTCGTCTCGGAGGTGATATAATCCGGCTCTTTATTCGGAAGTACTCGTTTTACTTACTATACTGTGTTGCTGCAGGTGAAGTGTTTGATTGAAACTATAGGGAAGAAAGTGGGCTTTTGTTATGAACACTAAACAGTTGAAGTTAACTTTTTCTCTGTATGAGTGAGGTTCACAGCTAAATTTATCCAAGTAGTTTATCATTTTACTCAAGAGACATCATAAACCGTCTTAC
This sequence comes from Lesueurigobius sanzi, assembly GCA_900303255.1. Taxonomy (NCBI): domain Eukaryota; kingdom Metazoa; phylum Chordata; class Actinopteri; order Gobiiformes; family Gobiidae; genus Lesueurigobius; species Lesueurigobius sanzi. The sequence continues at coordinate 13,713 of OMNZ01046289.1, read as the reverse complement.
AAAAGGCCTTATTGCACGATTACTGTCCCTTAAGAAGGCACAATGACGAAACGCAGGGGCCATTTACACCGTGTGCTGAGCCAAAAATACTTCAAAACTAAAACCCACCTAAAAGAATTAGGTGGTAAGCAATTGACATGAAATGAAGCTTGTGATTTACAAAGCGTTCTCTTAGGATTAGAAGAATAATGGCATCCACATAAATATCTTACTGTAGAGCAGAGATCTCCAACCAGTAACTCGTCAAAGGCTTTCTACATTTCTATATACGCTTTATGAGTCAGATTTTAGATGCATTTTTGTTGTTCTGAGCAGTATAGCAAAGTATAAAGCAGGAACTACTGTAATTTTCTTTTATTGAGTTGAATGCTCATCTTGGCAGTCCTAGAGGCCTAGTTGTGTTTCTTGGAAGTATAAGTAGCTCGCTGCCATTTTTGTTAGGCAAAAGCTCGCAAGGTGAAAAAGGTTGGAGACCCCTGCTGGAGAGTAATCTGCACAATTTAGAATATTAAAATGTTAAAAGGTTGGGTTCACGTTATAGAAATCTATTTTAGTTGGAGCAGGTGCCAGTACAACGCTATGGGAGTGAGAAAGTTTTTGAAGGAAATTGACAAAAAGAAAATGGACAAAATTGTACTTGAACAAGGCTTGTTTGGAGCAGATACATGTGGAAGGAAGCAGCAGTTTGCTTTAAATGATTTTAATATGCACTAGCCCATCAGAATAAAGGCTTTTTAGAAAATGTAAATAGAGAATTAATGTTGTGGGAAGAGTGCCTTGTTTTTTTCTCGAATTTCTGTCCCCCAACACCAAAGAGCACCTTCCCCAAAAAAAGCTATTTTTTTGTGGTACCGACTTCCCGAGCACTTTGTCTTTGTACTTGATCATTATTTGATAGTGATTTTATTCACAAACCTGTCATGTTATTCCTACGGTTGAAAGTCCTCCTTTCTACTGGCCAACATCATGCACCTGCTTTTTACGAGAAAATAATTAGACCTGAAAGAGAGACTTTTTTTGTTTTTTGTGGATTGGTCCAGGAATTACAGAGGAATTGGTAACAAACTAAAGCTAGAAATCTGCATTTTGACAGTTACTATTGTTACCACCATGGAATTTTCAGCCTCTACTCTGGAGTGATTTCACGTGAAGAGGCAAAGACAACTCCTGTACGACTGAGAACCTACAAAGACGGATTTGATAGAAGTCCCTGAAATATAAAATGCCAAACTAATAAAAGAATGTGACGCATTTCATAACATGCATGTAGAGATCTAAAGTACAGGGTAAAAAAACAAACAATTTAACTATAATCACATGAAAGCAAGGTGGTTCTGTCCATTTAAATTGCATGCTTGACTTGATTGTGCTTAATTTACGCTGCAGTACAGTGTTCGATATATCTTAAAAAGTGAGAAACCTTTAGAAGAGTTTGCAGTGTGACAATTGACACGTGGGGCTTTTCTTTTTTGTTTTGAGGCTACACTTTACCCGGATTCTTTCTTGCAGCAGTGCTTCCTCTGTCTGCTAACTCTGTGCGCTCTGTGGCTTTGTCTGCACGCACATTTCTACATTTCCTTCGCTCATCTGCATTTTAATCGGAAGCGTCGCGCACAGATGACAGGTCAGTTGATGTACGAGGCTTTGTGAACTCGGGGTCAACACCGCGGCCTACGCTACCCCCTCCTCCTCCCCTCCCCTTTCACTCTCACCGCCAAAGTCTGTTACCCAGCAATCCTGAACCACCGGTCGGACACGCAGTCAAGCAGCCTCTCCGTGTTTGTGCTAATACGTCTCTCCCCTCGGTTCGATCAAGTTTTTTAACCGCAGATTCGTGTCGGAGAGGGGAAAGAGGACTCGACAGGTCTGTAGCGGTGCACGATGAGGACTACGGTAAACACAATGAAGGCTCACAAATGTCAACATGCTTTCTTTCCTTTGCTGCATACCAGAGTGTATCCGCATTTCCTCGGGGGAATACCTCCCTGCTTAATAAATCAAAAAGGCAGGTTTTTGCGGTCGCAGAGGAGCGATCCGGATCACCGAATGTAAATAAAATCGTTTACACCGGCCATGCTTTCCTGGGAGCCTTGGGTGTTCTTCACGGTGTCACATTCAGAGGGGCAGAGGTGTAGCTAATGGTCATCATTACGGTTCGAGTGTCTCTGAGCGCGTGGCCCGCCGCCAACCGCTATCACACTGGATCAAACCACATTAAACTGTATTAAAGGGAGCGCACTGCAGACATCATTAAGGTTATTAATGTTGAGAAGGGCCTCAATATATCACCAGCCCGGCACCGGTCTCTGGTTAGAGCATATTTTCCCTGAATTAATTTGAATATGTTTTGTCGTTTTTGTCAAAGCGGCTAAAATATTATATTATGCAAATGACACTGGGATTTTTACACCTTCAATCTCATGTACATTACATAGAGCAATAATCTTTATAGGACATCAGTCTTTGCATCTAGATCAGTGGTTCCCAACCTTTTTTGTCTCGCGTACCCCTTGGGTCTTTCATTTGTGGTCCGAGTACCCCCTGCTTCGATGGTTTTGTTGATTAGTTGGAAAGTGAATGACAAACACTCCCAATTTATCAGGTAAAAGACGCTAAATACTCTCAAAATCTCACTCTTTACAGTTAAATGTTTTAAAATGTCTTTTCTTTGACAATAAGAATCAAAAATACAATTTGTGTCATCTTATTTTTTTATCTGTAATTATTCCAACTACCTCCTGCTAACCTCTCGTGTACCCCCAAGGGTCCCCGTACCCCTGGTTGGGAAACACGGATCTAGATCATTATGACTTTTTACCTTACCTATAAAAAGTGCTGTGTAATATTTGAAATAGGTGGACGAACTTAACACTACAATAAACTACTCAACTGTAGAAATATCACTTTCTTCTTATAATAGCTGGGGATTCCTGGTTTGTAAAATTACCAAATCCCCAAATAACTGTCCACATAAGTTCTATCTTTTGATCTTTTGAGTATGACCACTACTCCAGTTTTTCTTCACTCATGAGTCAGACATGACTCCTGCTGTAGCTCGGTGCCAATATGAGCTTTTTGATAAGTGCTGTCATTGATAAGACGGTGTCTGACCCACTGCTCTCCATATCTCATATATCTCATATCCCACGCCTCACTCCAGTCCTACGAACTAACCCACCGGTGCCTGATGCCTGCTGTAACACAAACTACAGAAAGTCTAACCTGCGCCCTGACGTCACGAGTCTGACTCAGCCCTGAGTCAGACAGTCGTCTGTTTATCCACAAGATTTATAGTTATTCAGTGTGAGTGTTCCCCAAAGGCTAAATCATCCCGCCTTTGTCACTTTTGTAGCAATTACAAATGTAATGTTGCCTTGTGATCCTGAGCGCTGATTTGTCGGAGAGTAAACCGATGCTTTTTGAAAATGACAAGTGAGTCTTGCTTTGGAAAAAGTGGACACATCATCCATAATTGTGGCTTATATCTGTTTTGGGGCTCAGCATCAATATTTACATATTATTATTTCTGTTTATGGAAAGGATTCTTTTTCATCAAGAACAGTGTTGTTTTGTTCCTCACAGGTTTGGTTGTAGCAGGAGGAATTACAGACTACAATAATATATACAATCAAGAAAGCGTATATTTTTAGCCAATGGCAAGCTGACAAATCACTGAATGATGAACACAGTTTGAGCACAGAACTGCTAAAAACAGGTTCACCGATGCTTACACTTATATCTTTTATCCAACAAAATCCAGGGAATCCAGATGTTCGTGCTACTGTAGACGAAACACCCAACGTTAAAAGGATTACTCAAAACTGTAAGGTTTTTGATGAGGGAATGCTATAACACTGTTCATCTCAAGTCAAATAAGTCCATTTTGCATGCCTGTTTGAAGCCAAACTTTGATATTATACTTAGTTACTTATTTATCTGTGACGCAGAATAGTAGCATTGAGTGATCAAGTGATCACAAGTCAAACTGAAGTGTCCAAAGCCGCTGGCTCAACACCGTCTCTGCCAGTATCAGGACAATGCAATAGCCGTAAGTGGCGGAAGCCGGGCACCGCTCCCACAGTTTTTAAATTGAATGTCTGCACTTAAGACTCTTGGACGAACATCAGCTTTATTTCTTTAGCATAAGGAAATTTTCAGGACGCTGGCCATTTAGTGAGATTGTTATTGCGGACTGTAGGAATGGAGTGGTATTGGCTCCTGGCATAATCTTAGATCTTATTAGTGACAGCACAATTGACTCAGAGCGGTTTGTCCAGTGCAGGAAACGAGTCTGATTTGATGAAGCGATTAAGTGAAAGCCTGTCAGGTTGTTTATGTGTGTGGGGTGTGCAAGCTCTTTCTTTATTCATCATCGTGCTCTTGTGAGCGGTGAAAGTTATGAAACTAAATGCAAACCTTTATCTGGGGAGTGGAGGCCTATTTTTCAAAGTGCTGAATGAATTTGGACCTGACGTCGCCCCAGAAGACCGAGCAGACCTGGATTTGCTCATTGTGTCCTCAGTTAGCCCTTTTTCAACATGGCTGAATGGGAAGAGAATGCAAGTTTGTTTAGACAATATTAATCTTCCCGACTGTAATGATTCCATACAGTGACTGCTTTTGTGCTGAACAGATTGACACTTAGCAGGGTTTCTGCAGCATTACAAGTCATTAAGTTAACTGTGTCAAAATCAAGAAGAGCTTTATTTATATAGCGTGCCTTTCACAGTCAAAAATACAAAACATATGGCCTTCAACACATTCAACTGCAGTTTTGACAGAAATTGTACACAATTCTTTGCCCAAAGAAATGGAATACAGACTTGTTGTAATGGTGTTATAAAAAAAATGTAATAATTGTGATTGGTCTACCCTCTTAACAGTGGTTCTCAACTGGTGTGATGTTGGAACCATAGAGTGTAATAATGGAGGTACAGTTGGTTAGTTCTCCATTGGCCATGGGTACATACTTGGCTTAGTAACACCTGCTTAAAAAAAGTGTCTGATATTATTACCTCATGTCTGAACCAGTGAACCCCTATAATCACATTCCCCCATTGCTTTTCTCAGCGGGGAGGCAGATTTTTTACACTGTCCTCCCTGTGTTCATGACAGCCCCCTTTAGGCCCAGCTGGCTCCCCCCAAAGGACTCCTGAGACCTCCTTTCGGGATTCTGGGAAATATGGGTCTCTCTGAGCGCACTAGACCAGATCTAAACCGTTGGTGCATGTGGTCGACAATGGGGTTATTTTGTGCTGTTTTTAGACCCGCTGGAGGTGTAAAAGAGTGTTTGCAGTCCTATTCTGGGGTTTAAGTGAATGCCAGGCAGCATTTTATCTAATGACCAGGTGCCATGCTGCGGCCTTTGGTGCACGCTCAGTCATTTGCATTTCCTGCCAAGTGTTGTGTGTTGTTCTTGTGTTTGGGCTTCATGTCTCTATAAATAAGTTCCCGTGGGTGACGTTAGTTCCTCCTCGCGCAGCGCTTCTGTGTTAGACTGTGTATTTACATATAAATATACACACCATTGCTTTCTATAGCAGTATTTTATGTTGTGGTCGTGTAGTTCATTCTCACTCTGTCAGTTTCTCTTCACAGAGACCAAAGGAGACACTGCAGAGCCAGTGTGTATTGTGAAAGTAAAGTTGTAACGAGGTTGTACACTACAGTCGGACAATGAGCAGCTTATAAATAAGTTGCTTTGTGCTCAACATGTCGATGGAAAACTCAGCAGCACTTTGTTGAAAGTAACGTATTACGTCAAGATAAGAATTATTATTATTGATCTCACAATGGAGAAATCTACTTGTTACAACAGCTCTTAAGAACACAGGGTGCAAATAGTCAGGATATGTGCTATCAAAGAGGAAAATACAGTTGCAAACAGGTAATAATAAGAAAAATAATAGAATAAACCTCTCTTATGTACAATGGAAAAAAAGTCTAAGTAAGCAAGAAAACATATCTAGTAAATCAGAAATCAACCGGTATATAAAATATCTAAGTATGGCAAACAACATATCAGTTGGCTCTGATATGTTGCTGATGAGTATATTACTATAAATAAAATAAAATAATTAATTGATAACTGTCCGTTTTGTGCATCTCAAATGTTTCTCATAAAAATGTAATTAAAATTAATTTCAGTTATCTTTATTGTCAGTTCTGCTACATGTACCGCACATGCAGAGAATCTACCTTTTTGCTGTCCCTCAGTCAGTTGGACCTGTCACTGACGGAGACTCCACAGTCTTCTCTCTGAGGCAGGACTGAAGAGATGGTGTGGTGAAGGTGCGAATCAGTCAAATGTAGAAGGTTTTATAGATCCTGCAAGATCTACATATTGTTCATAAATAATTCCAAACTTGGTTTGCAGTATTATTTTGTTCTTCTTTCATAATATGTTTAATAAGGCTGTACTCAATATATCATATCAGGAATATATCGTTACGGAGTACGTAAATGAATTTAATATGCTTGTTTGACCCCATGGATTATTCAGAACATTATCACATCACACACTACTGCAATTGCAGGTACTTTCTGAGGATCTTCAGCATAGAAAAGTCTATTTAGTGCAACAATCAGATCATTTTTATATGTTTCTTTGAGTTATGTATTGTATAGACACTGTACCGGGATACACTTGTATCATGATACGTATCGTATCGCGAAGTAGTTGGCAAAACCCAGCCCTACTATTTCATTTGTTTTATGGACTGTTAATTACCACAAATCACAAATATATATAAGGCAGACAAATCTATGTTACTTGCAGGTTAATTTCTGAGCTTGGTGACATTGTCTTTTTGCTCTGAACATGTTGAACACAGTCTGCAAACATTCAGGTGAATATCGTAAAGTATAAAGAGGAAACTCAAGTCATTTTCTTGAATCGTGTTCATCTTGGTTTCTAAACTCCACCCAAGTCGCATGAGTAGCTTCCTGCCATTTTTGTTGCATGAAAGTGCCTCACAGGGTAAAGAGAGGTTTGAGACGCCTGATGTAGAGACAGAAAGAGCTTTACGTGTTAAACTCTCTGCCGTCAGTCGAAATGTGCATCACATGTAAACATTATGACTGAACCTTTGAAGGAGGAAGTTGGACAATAAAGAAAGAGGAAGTTATCTTGCTCCAGCAGCGATGTCACTTCCTGTTCTGATGTGAGGCGTTCAGTGTAGTGTGTACCCAGGGCTCTCGGCGGGGGTCGATCGCTCATACCACACACACATCATAAAGGTATAAAGGTTGTACTGTACAGTTGGTAATTGTGTCAAAAGTGAAAAGGTTTTCCTCTGGGGGGGTGTGTGTGGGTTCAGTTGTGGTTAATCCCTCGGCGTCAGAATCAGCTGATGCTTAAAGCCAGTTAGTTCACAACACACACACACACTTTAATGTACTTATGGTCTTAATCTGATTGTTCCTGTGTTTGTGAGAGCCGCGTGCTTCGGTTCACTCCAGCGTCAGGTATTGGCCGCCATCTTTATTAACTAAATCCACCTTTAAAGAGACATTCACTTTAGGGATTAAGTGTACTTTATGTATTATTATTTTCAGTAAAACCGGGGTTCTGGTAATGTGCAGTTCAAATGGCGCAGTGACACAGCAGTTATTGCTCTCGCCTGATGGCAAGAAGGTCCCGGGTTATATTCAGGCCTCATGAGGAATGATGTGGAGTTTGCATGTTCTTCGTGTCTACGTTTTCAGCGGGTGCTCCCTTTCCCCCTACCACAAAAACAAGTGCAATGGGGCTTTCCTGGTATAAGGTGAGACACAGGTGAATAGGAAAAAAAAACGGGGATATCAATTTGACACTTTTGCTGTATCTCAAGTTTTCTGCCGTTTTATGTTTTATACAGTAAACATAAGGCATATTGACTATATGTTTGTTGACAAAATCCAACTAATAGATTGAGACAGATTTAAATTAATGGAATTATTTTGTGGGGATTGTTTACTTTTTGAATAGGCTATTAAAGTGTAAAATGTCTTCATGGTCTGGCCCCCCAGTACTTGTGTGCCCTCCTTGTTCCCTATGTCCCCTCTCGCTCTCTGAGGTCGGCTGATCAGGCTCTACTGGTTGTTCCTAAGACTAAGAAAAAGCTGAGAGGTGATCATGCTTTTTCTGTGGCTGGTCCTAAACTTTGGAATGAGTTTCCCCTGAACATCAGACAGACAGATTCACTCCCTGTTTTCAAATCTCTCCTGAAAACATATTTCTTTGGTTTGGCGTTTGACTCACTAGAGAGTTGATTTTTTACTGTGCTCTGCCATTTGTTTTTTCTATTCATGTATTGTATTGTGTTTGTGTACAGCACTTTGGTCAACTTTGTTGTTTCTAAAGCGCTCTATAAATAAAGTTGGATTGGATTGAATTGGAAAGTATCAGTAAGTAGTTATTGTTATTTTGGTTAAAAAATCTATAAAACAGTGAAAAGGACAAGACTGGAAAATGTGGTGTTTGTAGGAGCTACCACTTTGTGTAGGTTCTCAGTCGTACAGGAGTTGTCCATCGTAGGCCAAGACTGTTCAGTCTTCATCTGTACTCTTCGTCTTAGTCCAAAGATCTTCCTCAGTGAATAAAGACTTAAACACTTTAGCTGGTTTGCTCTTAAGAGACCCACACACATGTTTAAGTCTTTATTCGCTGAGGAAGATCACTTCAACTACAGAGTACAGATTAAGACTGAAGAATCTTGGCTTACACTTCTAGATTTGTTTGCAAATCTAATAAAAACCTCATATCGAGAAAAGAGGCTAAAATGTTGTAACGTGTTTGCATTTTGCGGCTTGCGTCTCGAAGAAAAGAAATTACTATTCCAGCATATCAATATTTGTGAATGGATGCATCTGGGACACACGGCTGGAGTGTGGCAATGTTGTAGTCCCTTCCTGGTGAAGACTTGGCAACATGTTTTCACCTGCCGTGTCTCTTTGAAGACCTTACATGTAAATAAAGAATAAATGTATCACACTGTGCAATACTGACGAACTATGCAATGTTAATATTTTGAAATATCTCATACCAAGAACCAACTTGTATCATAAACCTACTTTACATGCTGGTTCTGTCACTTTGTTACTGACTTTGCCCATGAGCTTGGACCAAAAAGTGGGTTACTAGGACATGCAATTATATATTCAGTATCAGTTTATGACATAATGCTAAAGCTTCCTGTAAACACACCACAGTGAAGTGAAAGAATCATTATTAGACTTGGCCAACAGCATGACGGCAGAGTTCACCAGGAAGAACTAACCACTGGCTGGATTTTGCTGAGAACCCACTGAAGGTGTTATTTTGGTGTCGGCGTTACGTGTCTATGAAGTCATTGCCCTCATTCAAAACATAATTTTAGGTGTCAGCGTTTTCAAACGACCATCTTATCACGGCAGTACTTTATCTCGTAAGAACTAAATGACATGTAGTTCCAATCAAATGTTGTGTTGATGAATCAGGCTTGTAATTGAACAGTAAGCACTAAGCAGGTGAACACTTTGTATGGAACATAGAGCAGCTCTTAAACTGCTTATTCAGATTATCTTTGAGACGCATTCCTAAAAAATCAGCTTTGCTTTTCTTGTTATTCCCATTACCATCTCTGTAAATCTGCTACATTAGGACAAAGAAACTTATCATTCGCTGCAGACACATTATTTTACTTGCTTGAGTGATTTTCAACATTTTCCTATTACCAATTCATAATAATCATCATAATGATACTATTTCTGCATTTACAATTCAAAGGACTCAAGGCACTTCTCTAAAATCAAAATTAACAGAAATGATCATATCAGATTAAAAATGCCAGTGCAGTTGTGGAGATTAGCGTCTGTATTTTAATGGCACCAAAGCTCTTTTTAAATGTAAATGTATGAGCTCAGCTGCAGCTGACTGTTTGACCAGTCGGAGGTTAACTCTTACAGTTGTGCTCATAAGTTTACATACACAGGCAACAATTTTAGATTTATTTTCTGGCCATTTCTCAGAGAATATGAATGATAACACAAAAGCTTTTAGCTCATGGTTCCAGTTCTTGATACCGTGTATTGGCCTATACAACATCAATGACAGCTTGGAGTCTTTTGTGGTAGTTGTCAATGAGGCTATTAATCTTCTCTGATGGTAAAGCTGCCCATTCTTCTTGGCAGATGGCCTCCATTTCTTGTAAATTCCTGGTCTGTCTTGCATGGACTGTACATTTGAGATCTCCCCAAAGTGGTTCAATGATATTGAGGTCAGGAGTCTGAGATGACCTTCACTTTACTCTGCTGTAGCCAGTGACAGGTCGACTTGGCCTTGTGTTTTGGATTGTTGTCATGTTGGAAGGTCCAAGTACGTCCTACGTGCAGCTTCCGGCCTGATGAGTGCACATTTTCCTCCAGTATTTTTTGTGAACATGCTGCATTCATCCTGCCATCAATTTATAGCAAGTTTCCTGTGCCTTTGTAGCTCACACATCCCCAAAACATCAGCGATCGACCTCCGTGTTTTACATTAGGAATGGTGCACCTTTCATCAAACCAAACATAACAGGTTGTGGCCAAAAAGTTAAATTTTAGTGACATCACTCCATATGACTTTGTTCCAGAAATGTTGAGGCTTGTTTCTTTGGTATTTGGTGTATTGTAAGCGGAAAACTCTGTGGCATTTGTGTTGCAATGGCTTTCTTCTGGTGCCTCGACCATGCAGCCCATTTTTCTTCTAGTGCCTCCTGATTGTGCATCTTGAAAAAGCCATACCACTTTTTTCCGAGTCCTGTATTTCAGCTTAAGTTATTTGTGGGTTTTTATTAGCATGTAGAACATTTTCTTGGCAGTTGTTGCTGTGGTTTGGGGTGGTTTGAGGTGAACAAAAGTGTGACTTGACACAAAGCTATGACTTGACTTGACCCCATGACCAGTTAGTTGCCTTGGACTGCCCTGGGACTTGAACGTCACGACTTAGACTTGACTTGAGACACTTGGCACTTTAATGACTTACTCCCACCTCTGCCAAAAAAGCAGAAGAATCAGTTCACGATTCAATTTCATCATCATCATCATCATCTCACCCAGGCCTAACTGGAGATCTAAGAATACACATCTCAGTGTTCTGTCAGACATTTTTGCATGTACTGTTTAGGTTAATGTTAAAATGTTAAAATAAACTTTAGTACAGACATTTTCAATATCAGTGCATGTTTTTATTTTGTACATATCCCAAACAACTAACAATTTTGGTATTCTCTTGCAGACGTTTAAGGTGCCCCAAAATGATCATGCAACCATTTGGCAAAGTTTTTTGGTGGTTATAGTAATAAAAAGCAGCATGATTTACATTTAGCAATACCTTTATTCTCAAATACAGTAGATGTTTTCACTTAAGAACTGTATTAAATATAGTGTCAATAGCTTTTTTGTGTTCATGAAATCATCCGACTCAGTGCCTCATGAACTCTGGAGTGTCCCGAGTTCCCACCTCCACGTTGGGACCCACTGTAGTAATAATGTATTGCTCACCTCTTTATAAACGTTGATAAACTTGGGTGACTTGAACACTGCACGGCTTGTTTTCTTGTTTAGAGAGCGGCCCGTATCCTCCTCTCAGTATCAGTGATGTTTTGGGCGTCAGCAGCGTGGACTGACACACTGACACACATCAGTGCCTCTGCCTGACGGCCTCCGGGACTCTGTGTATTTGTACAGTATTTAAACCTGCACCAGCTGTGTCCACAAATGGGACGCCTTCCCCCTGCACCTCAGAGACACGTTTGGCCCCGGGCTCGCGCCCCTTTGGCCAGTTGGCTTCTCCACTTCAGTGGGAACTCCTCCAATCAGCACATTTTTCTCTCTCTCTCTCTCTCTCGCTCGTGTCTCTCAGGGGAGGACGACTTGGACCTTGCTTTTTGACAGACAAAATAAAGGTCTGTTTAAGAATCAAATCTCCAGCACTCTTCTTGTCTCCCTCTCTGCTCTCTGCTCCTCTTTCTTTCCCCATACGGTCTGTCTCCGTCTCTCGCTCTGAGGCTGGGACATGCTTGGTTTTGGCAGCGCGCTCCGAGAAAGGGTGGGGTAGCGCTCATATCCTGTCCCCTGACCTCACAAAGCACTCTCAGGCAAACCCAGTGTATATTTGCTCCCATTCAAAATGCCACATTCTTGCTCTTCAAAACATGCAGATTTTTCCTGCAGCAGCTGTTTTCGTCACTCTTAACGGTACCAGGCTGTGTGCACTCAGGCCCAAACAAGCTCTTCTCTGTTCCTCCTTTCTGGGACAGTTAAGAGTACTGTATGGGACTTATTGATGAATGCCATCACAGAAGACGGACAGACGGGAGACGGCAGCAACGGCTCGAGCTCCCAGTGTTTACAGATGGGGGCAGTGAGGAAACCAAAGAAAACAGATTCAAGACAACTTCTGCAGTAGTCAGATTATGGGGCGGTATTTATTTGTGTGACCCACTTTCTAAAGAACAAATATTCCTTCAGAGGCTTAATTAAACCATAACCTGTTTTAGTGTACAATAAAAAAAAACACATTATATTCCTACTTCCAACTTTAAAATACACACTTTTCTCCCATTTGAAAACAGGGATAGAGAAATTGAAGTCATGCTGATAATGTAGACCAGTGTCTGCAACTATTTTATTTTTGTCTACTACTTCTCCATTTGTCCTGAGATGGCATTGCTGATTAGTTTGGACCTATACTGGTCAAGTCATGTGTTTCCAAAGCTAGGTGACCCAGTGACCCACTTTTCTCTTGAGCCTCCAGATTACTTCTTAATGCATACAGTCGTTTGATATTTTTCCCGTCTTTACTTTGTAGAGCTACTTAAAAAACTGTAAATACTTTTAATACTGTGTTATAGAGTTTTTCAACATTAAAACTATTACTATTTTCAGCACTTTTCACAGCACGGTCACAAGTTAAATAGTGGGTATTCATCAGATAATGACTCAGATAACAGTCAGCAGGGCAGCAAATACCAAATGAATGGCAGTGAGTGAAGAAAAGGCATGTTATTGGAGTCACACTCTTGTCTTGACAGAGTTATTGTTGACACTGGCAGATAAGGCTTTTATGGTAGAATGGGCCTTTGGAGATTCTTACTGGACATGTCTTGACCTGATTAATGGTTAGTACAGTATCTCTTCATGTAAGGTGTACTTATTGTCCCTGTCCTCTGCATGTGACCCATCCTTCGATGCCGCTGGGGCGACCTGTGTGGGTGACCACAGTGTAGCACCTAGGGAGCCATTTCCAGATGTGGAGCCAGGCTGATGTCAGAATCACCTGGCTGCAGGATTAACCTGTTGTGCAAGGTTTTGTTGATGAGGGGGGGGGAGGCCCACACAGTCTGGGTCATGCTCTCAATGATTGTAAACTTAACCATTTACAGCAAAGTTTGAACTTTGAGGAGCAGCAAATGGCTTTATAAAGTTAATAGAAAGATACTAATGTCAAATGGGGATAAAAATGTCCTCTGTAATGTTTTAAGACCACACACTGACCACACAAACTGAAGTATTTCACCCTCCCTCTCCTGGCGTCCCAGAATTCCTCTGGTCCCTGTCCAACAATACATGTCCAGTGATCAATCTACCACTGACCGCTGCACTTTTTCCCTGTAAGACATTATGAAGGCATGAAAAATATAAAGCACATTTTCTCTGTGAGTCCATGCGTGAAGCCTGGAGGCCATACCCCCCCCCCCCTTTTTTTTTTTT
>OMNZ01046288.1:6711-19670 GCA_900303255.1 Lesueurigobius sanzi | reverse complement strand
CTGCAGATACAGCATTTACAGCACATACCATAGGACCATAATGAAATGTCTTTATATTACTGCCATAGGAGCGATGAATATACTGCTGTAGTTTGTAAAGCTAATATGCTTTGGGCACCTCTATTTTATGTATGTATTCATTTACTATGGACTTAACGTGAGTGAAGTGATCAAGTGACAGCGTAGACCAGTCCTGAGTGGTTTGTTTGGTAGTAGTTTTTTTTTTTTTTTACACAATTGACCCATGCATATACGCAGGTGCAATGTGCACTTGGCTTATTGGTCTTAAACCTAAAAAAGGAGCATGTGTCTCGTAAACTTTGGTGATTACAGCCGAAAACCACCTCCTCGAGCACGTGGTCGTTTGTTTGTATCCGAAACGGGTGCGAGACTTCCCAGCCCTATTGGACTTAACAGGAAGCAACGAGCACAAACTGTCACATGGGTTTACTTTTACCACATCATGGTCAACTAACTAAACTGGAGTTTGGATTAAAGTGCCCCAGGCAGGAGCCACAGCTTACCTGACGACTTGTGACGCTGCTCTTTCTCCCTCTCTCTTCAGGTCAGTAACATGTTCTCATCCTGATAGATAAGATAAGACAGTATTGATCTCACGTTACAAGTGTGTGCTTCATCATTTTCATCAAATAGTCATAGTAGGCTAGGGATGCATGATCCAGTTTTTTGCTTCCGATACCGTAGATGATTTCCGATAAGCCGTCTACAAAGCTGCAGAAGTACACATTTGGTGATTTTATATTTTTTTCTGCAAGTTTGAATTTACAATTGAAGAGTTCATCAACATATGCTTGTAATTTTCTTTTTGTGTGGCAGTGTAATTAGACATTTATGGCTTGAAAACTAGTGGGAAAGTGTAGAGCAGGTATTTTTTCTACACAAAAAAAAAAAACACACAAAAAAACATTGGAAAGTACTTAATTTTCTCTAAGAAATCTACATCTTCCACATACAGTATTCCTAGAAAATAAAATGCCATAAATCTGCAGAGATAGTGCTGATTCCTGTGCCGTGACCCCGCCTCCTCCGCTCCGCTCTCCCCCAGCTGCAGTAATGGTGTTGGCAGACATCTGGAACTGCTTTGGCCCCGGCGCTGGAGGTCACTGTCTGCACCAATCGAGTCCGCTGCTCAACCTTTACGAAGTGACAAGTCTTCATATATCTCCCCATACCGTCAGCCCCTATGTCCCCGCCACAGACCCCCACAACCTCCACCCCGCCCCACCACACATTCCTCACTCTCATTTCCTGTGGCCCTCATCTTCACAAGTGTAAAAACGCATAAAGACAGTTCAGAGGAGTCCGAAAAAACAAACTGAAACGAAGGCTCTTTCCTTTAGAATTGGATTAGTACATGTGTTTGCAATACACTGTTGTTCTGCTCATAGACCAATTATTAATTATGGGATTATTTCAGATGATATTGCATGCAAGATGTAGTTTTAGGACCCTTTATTGTTCTTTATTAGAACCAAATCCACAAAAGTATTGCACGTTTAGTCCAAAAGCGCCACACAAAAGATTAAACCAATGTGTTTTTACTGGAAAGTGCCATTGTAAATAAAGATGTGTTCACTTTTTGCATTGTGTTCGGTGAATGATACAAACTAGACTGAGTGCAAAGAGTGAAGGTTTGAGACTGGGCAACAGCGGCTCAGATGGTAGAGCGGGTCGTCCAATAACAGAGGCGGACTTTGCGAATCCTGGCTCCAGCAGATTCAGATTGTCATTGTGTCCTTGGGCAAGACACTTCACCCACCACCTGGATGAATGCCTCTCTTCCATCAGTCGTCCCCGAGTGTAGCTGTCACCGAGTATGGAGTAAATGAATAAGGCACAAAATAAATCACTTTGAGCGGCTGGAAAAGCGTCTCAGAAGACTAATGCAGTATTATAATTCAGGTATGGGAAATCTTTTTGATGCAAGGGCCACACCGGCTTTTTGAACTTGCCAGGTGGACCGGACTAGTTGTAGTAAACAGGGTCTTGGGCATTTAAAGTACAGTACAATTCTCAAATAGATCACCTAAATATATTTTAAAAGCAACAAAATAGCAGCAGGTGTGAATTATCTTTTGTTATGCCATGCCCTTTTTAACCAACACATCAGGTTAGGTTATGCTGTGGAAGCCAGATTGAAGGGCTTCCACAGCAGTTTGCCCACCCCTGTTATAATTGTTTGCAAACAATGTGCCTCATTCATGAAAAAGTTCTTAAGTACAACTTAGGAGAAAACTTAAGTCTGATTCACGAAGCGTTCTTAAGAAGACAAATCTCTTCTTAAAGAGAGATGCCCCAAATGCATGAGTGTGACACTAAGAACACCACTCCCCTCATTATCAGGACATTTACATCATATTGACTATGGAAATACAAAGACACGCCCTTTAATCTTCCATATATGGGCATGACCAGAGCATGAGGCAGTACTCCTGATCTCTCCTCTGATTATGACAGGTGTGACTCAGAGCAGCAACTAACGAGCTGCAGCCCTCAGCTGTGAAAGTCTACACTAACTATCTCTGCTCTATACCACCTCTGATCACTTTCATTCTCTCAAAAAATATAATTTTAAGTGAAATAATTTTAAGAAAAATGCTACTCATGCTGTGAAAGACTGAGAATTTTTGGGTCCATTTTTGGGAGAATTTTGTGTGTGTAAGAGTCCTCCTGACTGTTCTTAGTATTTGTTCTTCCAGAAGAACTCTTTCAGCTAAGAAGAAATTTTGTGAATTCCAAAAATGTTAAGTCGGCCTTAAGAACAAATTTGTGCATAAGTTTGTTTCGTGAATGAGGCCCAATGAGCATCATGCCGACAGAGATTACGTCGGTGGTTCCCAAAGCAAAGCTTACCTACATAAGAAAAATTGTATGCATTGAAAATAATGAACTCTACATGTATTTTGCTGAATTTACTACTTTAAATCAATATCTATCCTAGAGTCATTGCCATTTTTAAGCTGTAAAATAAGTATTTTCTGTAAGATAGAGGAATCTTCAGGTTGAAAACTGGGTCTAAACATTAGTGTGTTTAACTAAAGAATAGCTTCTCGAAAAACAAGTTTGTCCCACCCTTTAACAACTGTGTGATGATTGAGCGTCTGCGCTTTGTTTATACGAATGATAACGTGATGTTTTGTAATGTATAAAGACATGCTCAGGTGTCCAGGCCAGTTTAAAGACTAACCTGTCCATCTGTGTGTTACATGTGGAAATGAGCGCCTTGGCTATCACCTGCGACAGTGCATCTCTGCTTTGTGCTGCACTGTCCTTGTAAATAAAAACATAATATGTTTTTATGTTATTATACTGTTTTCAAAAGTCATGTTTTCGAGAAATGAGTTCATTCATGAGTCCTTTTAGCATTAATCTCGTCAGTAAAGAAAACTGAAATTGAGACCTCGTGGCATGTTTTTGTTCTGATTTTAATTAATAGCACTTTGTTGATAATTCATAAGTAAAACGTGGGATGTTGTAAAATGCGTTAGGTCACATTAATGTCTTTAACAAACCTTGAAAATGTTCATTTTAAGCAAACAATTAAGAAATTAGAGCTAGTCTAACTTTGTTATTTTGTATTCCCGAACTACAAAAGATGCTAAATAGACTCTTCAACAACACACAACAACGACAACACACTCACTGTTGGGTATATTATCATTGGTGTGACTGTTGGTATGACCCCATATTTACTTATTTCGCAACCTCATGGATTTTTTAATACATCGGCATCTCCGTCCTCCACTGTAGGTCTCCTTGTCTCAGAGCGTGGCAAAGTCATGGTTTAAGAGGCTGTATTGTTTTACAGTTTATTCGGAGATGGGCGGGCAGAGCAGTGCTGGGTTTATTTGGTTCCTTCGCATATGGAGAAGAGGTTTGTTGACGACCACAAGATTTATCCGAAACGTTGACCTTGTATTAAAGAAGCCACGTGCGCAAATGAGCATTCACGACCTTGACCAGCTGGAAGCATCTGGAAATGAGCCGCAAGCCACCTCCTTAAGCCTAAGCCATGTGAATAGGGAACAACATTGAATTGAGTTATATCAATATAAAACTTTGTCTGTATATTACTGACATTAGTATGAGAAAATAATGTATTGGAAGGTTTATTTTATTTTATTTTATGTGTTCATATAAAAGTTAGGTATTTTGTGCAAAAACAAATTTTTGGTGACAAAATCTAAATAATGGATAACGCCAGTTTTATTTTTTATTGATATATTAGATACAAAGATTTGTTCAGAGGGGATTTTTGATATTTTGTGGTGAATAAATCTGTAAAAATTCAAATTTTGCCTTGACTTTTTTGGTTCAAAACTCAATAAATGAGGCTAGGAATTAAATATTCTCTAGGAGCTACTAGTGGAAATGTCCACCAGGGTGCGCTGTCACTGACACAGTCCACAGCGCAGTAAATAGATTCACCCGTATTTACTCTTCCCACACGACTTGGTTTTCCACAGTAAAGCCTGATTAAGGTCGTGCAGCCGGCCACGCCCACCAAATTGCCGTACGCCTGCAGGGGTTGAGCTGTTCGGGTTGCTCCTCTACGTTCACATTGAGATGAATGTTCTTTTCGAATTGTATTAATAACATAAAAAGTGAACACACAAAAGCACTAAAACAGGGGAACAAAGTATCACTCGTAAGTAAATTGGACAATGCAGAACGAAGGAGTTTGTTATCTGTTGGGCATGGATCAACCAATCACAGAGCTGCACTCTCTGCATTTGGCAATATCACTGATTGGCTGCCAGGTAGGTTCTCCGCTGAGGGGAGGAGTCGACGGACGACCATAAACCAGCCTTGACACAGGCTACTCTTTAGGGGGCGGGGTCCAGCGGCTCGCCTGAGGATCGCAACAACACAAGCACAATATTGAAAGCTACAGCACCAGTCTGTGGGACACGATGAGATCACTGTGGATAAATACTGCCTTTTGATAGACTTTATGAACCACAGTATAAAGTCGTGAAATCAGAGGCCACTCTTCGGCCACGTCTGAACCGCAAAAGTCACATGGAAACAGAAGACGAAGCGGGTAGAAAGCCACTGTGTCGCGCAAAATACAAGTTCTCATATAGTTCTATGGAGAAACGTTGAGTCAGTGCAATAAATACACTCATTATTGTAAAGAGTAGGGCATTTATTTATTTATTTACAGGTGGAAGTTTATATGTTAAGAGAACAAACTGGACCAAAACCTGAAAATGAGAAAAAAAAAAAAAAAAAAAAAAGGTTTAGCCTGCAGTGTCTCCCCTTAAGAATCTGCGTCCCAAACTTGATCTTCTTGCAATGTGCCTGTATTTTGTTATCCCACATGAAAAGTACGCTTGTGCTGATCTGTTATTTTCTGCTTTTGTGGAGACAATGACTGTGTGTATGAGTATCGTGTCTGACAGAGCGGGTTCAGTGGGGCAGATGTGAGGATATCTCCCTCAGCTGTTTGGGAGACAGACAGACAGCTGTATTTTTCAGCAGCCAGCATGTGGGCGGCGCCATCTTTGTGTGGGGGATGACACCTTTCACACTCATTCATCAATGTCTGCATCGAACAGCGCTGACCTTGGATCTGGGAGAAGAGAGGGGATCGGGTTTTAAAGGAGAGGGTAGGTTTTAGCAGGCATCTTGATCATTACCTTGCACTTCGTTGGTTAGAAAATGCTAAAAGGAATTATCCCTCTATGAGCGAACACTTTATAATTGTTTCATAGATTAATGCTTTCAATGAGAATCATATGATGTGAATAGTGTTGAAAATAAAGAAAAGCCAATACATGAAAAGTTTTTCCAAACCTTTGACTATATACGTGTTTCCCAACCAGGACCCTTGGGGGTACGCAAAAGCTTCGAAGGGGGGAACTTGGAATCATTTCAGATACAAAATAAGATTACATTGAATTGTATTTTTGATTATTATGTTCAACGAAAAGCTATTTAAAACATTCACCTGTAAAGAGTGAGAGATTGAGAATATTTAGTAGCCTTTTTACTAATAAATAGGAGTTTTAGTCATTCACTTTCAAACTAATCATCAAAATCATCGAGGCATGGGGTACTGGAGTATAAATAAAAGGCCCAAGGGGAACGCAAGACAATAAAGGTTGGTAACCACTGGTATACATGACAGTGCTGCGTGGTGCTATTAGTGACGCTTCATCGACAGTGCTCTTCGGTAAAGGGATAAGAGACTGTACGGTAAGGGAAGCATTTCCTGGATATGTTGGGTGCTTCTCGATTGCCAGGATCCTTCCTCCGAAGACCACTTGGTTGCCTTCCTTGGGAGTGGGCTCCTGCAAAGCAGAGCCAAGTGTCCTGCTCCTGCTGCATCTGAGCACATTTGGAACAGGCTCGGGAGTGAGCAGCTGCAGCAGGTCACATGCTCAAAATATATGATCAATTTATGATTACAAATGCAAGTGGAAAGTGGCCAGAAAGTCATTTGTAAACTTGTTTTGTTTGAGTGTCTTAATATTTGAACATTTTGGTTTGAATAAAAAAAAGCCTACAATAAATTATTTGCAAGGAATTGAATTTAAACATGAAATATTATGTGTGTTTAGCAGGTCCTATTCAGAATGCAGACATACACTCGCTCATCCATATACAGGCCTAAAATGTAGGTTAACTTTTAAAATACCTTTGATTTACTCGCCCTGCAACACCTGCAATTGTTATTTGTTGTAAAAACGTTGGACAAAGAAAATCATTAGTTTAATATGTAAAGACAATCTTTATATTTAGGTGTGTTTTCAGGGCTAAAAAAAACGTTAGCATACAAAAGTTGCAGTGCAATGTGGGTAATATTTAGCTCCAAGGATCCACATGTGCATCCTTGAAAAATCAGCCAAACGAAGGAGTCCAGCTGTGGAGGGTGTGAGTGAATTGGACCAGAAAGATGACGTGGATTCCTTTGAAGTGCTTCAGACACCAAGGATCCTGGCAACTGATAAACACCCCTCGTGACTCAGGAGGAACTTTTGGAAACAGGATGCATTTTTCATGGGCTTCTGCTTTGGTGCTAAAAATAACCACCAGGGAAGATTCAAAGATTACTCGAACTTGCGCGAATGGCTCGAAACACAGCTTGATGAGGGAACATTGTGAAATGGTAAAAAGTAACTTAAGCAAATGGAGGTCTGAGCACTAAACTAGGACTTGATTAGAAACAGGGAAATTGATTTTTTTTTTTTTTACGTGAGAGAGTTTAGTCAAGTGGGGCCTTTCTGCTACAGGAACAGGTTTTACATAATGGATAGTCCCCTCTTCTCCTTTCGTATATCATCAGATGGCCAACTCAGTGCCGTGTAGCATGCCTTGTCTCTGGTCCTAAGTGGAAAAGGCCAGTTTCTGAGGGCGGGCTGTATAGGGGGCCGCCGGTGATTATGTGCTCGGCAGTCTGCTCAGGCTCGCCACACTCTCATGGTGCACTGTCTGATAGGCCCTTCTTCTTCAAAGATGACTTGAAGAGAGGATAATGATTGTGTGATTGTGAATAAACACATCATATGCAGAAGAATGTACAGCACA
Organism: Lesueurigobius sanzi; assembly: GCA_900303255.1. Lineage (NCBI taxonomy): Eukaryota > Metazoa > Chordata > Actinopteri > Gobiiformes > Gobiidae > Lesueurigobius > Lesueurigobius sanzi. Next base: position 12,116 of record OMNZ01046288.1, on the reverse strand, counting down.
TGTCATATACATTGGCAAGTACTACAGCAATGACCAAATACACCAAACATACATCGGACCCTCCAAAGGTCGTGTATAATGGTACAGAAAGAAATCAAGATCTTTAGGCCTTTAACTGCATATGATCATATAAACAAAAAAATCTGAATCTTTCAGCAGCCTCCTTTATGATAGTACAAAATAACAGTTCAATAACTTTAGGCCTGGGGTGTCCAAAGTGCGGCCCGGGGGGGCAAATGCAGCCCTCAGACCAATTTCTCTTTTCTCTGCAAGTTTAACAATTCTATACAATTAACTCCCCAAAAACTAACATTTTACAGTGTGCTTGCATTAAGGTTCCAGACTAAACACAGGTGTAGAGAAAGTTTAAACCTCTCTTAAATGAACCCAGTTGAATGCTTGACTGTACTGGCCACCGATCTGTGGCCCTCAGTGCACTTTACTTTGCGGCCCTCGATGAGAAAAGTCTGGACACTCCTGTTTTAGGCTTTTACCCTCGTTAACATGCAGATCCCATCGTACAAACACATTTTGTACGATTGATTTTGATAAGGCGACACATTGGTATTGGTTATGACATTTTTTTTATTATACATGTAAAAGCACTACACCTGATTTTTCTATTACAGAAAGAAAGAAAGAAAGAAAGAAAGAAAGAAAGAAAGAAAGAAAGAAAGAAAGAAAGAAAGAAAGAAAGAGCATCTTTATTGTCCCCATAGGGAAATTTGTCCTTCGATGCTGCTGTACATTTAGATGCACATTATTATTTCTACAAATGTTTAAGCTTACAATATGTGCTAAAGTAGTACAAAACAAGTCAGGTATAGTCTTTAAGTTATAAAATGTGAAACACCAAATGCTGAGGTAAAATATAGTAAAACTGAATATGAGCCATTAAGGAAACCCATTTCCTCAGACATAAATGCATCATCTAGTTCCCTCACATTCTCACCTGCGCCAAAACCCCAGCTCCTGCCAAAAACTCATCATATTCAAACTTTTCCCCCCGTTTCTTTAAAGTACTCCACGTAATTGCCTCTTTCTCCTTGTAAGTTCACAGGAGTGTAAGATGAAGATGACCAGGACTAGCCTGAAAGGAGGGCCCCCCATCCGACTGGCCATCTGTCACCCGAGCACCTGGAAGGTCTGCCGCGATGTCGGGGCCAAGATTATCAAGACGTTAGCGTAACAAATGGAGGGTAATGTTTGACTTTCGATCACGTCGACTAGAAACAAGTTAACACCTCATTTTGGAGATAAATGGAGCAAGACTCGAGGGTCCTGATAAAGACTTACTTGTCACGTGAAACTAAAGCTGTTTGGACGTCACACTGAGCGCTGCATATGGCGGAGCGCATTCTATATACTCCATGCTAAGTCGCCAGATGCCTTTGAAATGTGACGTACACAAGCTGGTCTTGCAATGGCACGGATGAACATTTTGGAATTATATATATAAACACAGTATTATTAAATGGAGGTAGATGTACTATGCAAGGAGATTTTGAGAGGTCTTTGCAAAACAAGGGATAGTTCTCTTTTGAAAACAGGATGAAGATAACCATATCCAAAGTACATATATTTTGATGATAATAAAGACATTTAGATAGTTACTGTATGTCCAGTCATTAGTATCTGCAGCTGAATTCCAATCGTCTTGTTGCATGATGTGGCTAGTTTCACTATTTTAATGAAAATAATTTGTAGAGGAGGGTAATATGAGAGCTGAAAAGATCAAAAAGAGTCTTGTGAAACTGTCTGAACCTATAAAAAATTTTTTTTCCCCTGCCTCTGGGCCAGGACTCCCTTCAAAAAGAGGTTCATAATCTAAATGGGACTTTCCAGGTTAAAGCTACAATAAGCAGGCCTCGTTGTATTCTCACAATGCATCACTCGATGTGCCACCTCCGCACCTCCCCAGCCCACTCCCACCACACCCCTCACCTGCCCCACCACACCCCTCACCACACCCCTTTAAATTATTAAAAAGCATAAAATAAAATAAAGTAAAATAATGACATTGTTCAACTGCTTTTACTGAGGAGTTTGTCAAAAATACAAATATTAGGGTCTCGACTGGAGTTTTGGCTGAGATGATACACTTTTCTGTTGAAAATATATCCTTCATATCAAATCTTCTATTGAATATCGGAATTCATATTAAATACGCACCAATTTGAGGTGTTTGTACGATTAAAAATGTAGAATTTGGACATTGAAATGGTATTTGACTTGCTACTACCTGAATAAACCATGTATGTACCGTACATGGTAAAAAACCTAGAACAGTCAGTGAAGAATAATGTGTGCTCTTTAAAAGAAATAAAAGCCTTGATCACGGTCAGCAGTTTGCGTCGGTAGAGCAGGAGTTGTGGTTCCAGTCCAACGGCAACCGTGAGGAAGATGGATGACGCACTTATATCGCAAGAAATCAGTTAGTTTAAAGGATTTGGAGCATTTGATTCTACACGAGCTGACTGGAGCTCCAGGAAACATATGCTTCCAATATCCCACTGTGCCTCTTCATATGTTACGGCTGTCTCGTGAGAACAACGCATTTCAGGAAACTGTACGCAGAGTTGTAATGTTGATGTTGTTTAGTGGTAGTTCTGGTTCATGTAGTTGTGCCGAAACCAACCTCTCCTCCACGTGGTTTACTGTGGGGCCAATCTGTTCAAACGTGGAGAGTGTTGTTACATCTTGCATTGGTTTAGAACAGTGTTAATTTCTTCTACTAAAATAATCTGTAATAATTTTAATCAGTGATATTTTTGTTGACTAACATTAGACTAAAACTAAATATAAAAGTTGATAATGAAAGTAAACTGTGATTAAACTCCAGACATTTTTATTGACTAAAAAGACTAGATCAAAATGATAAAAATGCACTAAAATGAGCTTCAAATGGCGTCCCCAAACAATTTGGTGTCCTGTTGTGGCCCTCAAAGAAGTTGGGAACCCCTGCACTAGGACTCTTAAAAAGTAGTGGTAGGGATGCACTATATTGAAAAAATGCCTACTTGTGATAAGCATTGGTGTTGTGATTAGCAATTTATGTTTTAAATTTAAGTTATAGAAATATGCACTGCTAACCACTAATAGAACTAATAGGGGAAAAAAAGTTGAAAAGTGACCCACTTTTGGGTCCTGACCCACCAACTGAGAACCACTGGTCAATGTTGCATTTTGTAATACCAATGCATTATGTAATAACTGTTCAAAATATAATGATATTTTCACTTAATTGTATGATAAAACTGCATTTTGCAATAATGTATCCAATTTTGTAATAAACCTGCATGATATTGATATCATTAGTTATGTAAATATAAGGAAATTATTATAATAATAAATAAATATATACTGTATATACTAGATAGATAGATAGGTGCACATCAACAAAGTCTGTTATACAGTCTTATGGCAGCCGGAACAAATGACCCCCTGAACCTCCTTCTCCACCAGTTCTCCCACAGAGTCCACCCTCCTCCCCAACACTGACACACACTTCCCCGACAGAGTCCAGCCTCCTCCCCAACACTGACACACACTTCCCCGACAGAGTCCCGATGAATACAAGTGGATTTTGTTGTTGCTTTCAGACCATATTATATTACTTACATAACTGCAGTTTTTGAGATTTGCTAATTGCTATAATAAATGTATTTAAAAAAGAGGTAAATGCTGCCACTCAGTTTGCAAGGACACAGAATAAATCGGTGCAACATGCCTTAGAAATTTGTGAAAGCTTTTTTGTTGGTAACTTTGCAAAATTGAAAAACTTCTTATATCGCCGCGTCTCGAAAGTCAGTCAGAAAGTGCTTTGCTTCAGTTTGCAAGGCCAAAGGCCAAATGGATTGAACTGATTCAATGGTCAAACAGGTTTTAATATCATTTGAATGTACTTTTGTTGACATGGAAATATACCACCAAAGTTAAAATGAATAGGTGTAAGGCTTTCACCTTGATCAGTTGCAAAAACATAGTCACCATGAGTCTGAAAAGTAGAATCCAATTTTGGTTCCTAAATTTCAACTAAAAAGTGACATTGCTATTTTGTTTTGCAAATAAAATGTCAAAGAAGTGCTTCATAAATGTGTCGATATGTTTTTTTTACATATTATGCATGAGCTTACCATGTAATAGTGTTTTCTCGTCAAAACTTGCCTGGGGCAGCATTTCACTTCATACACGTGTCATTGTTCAATCCCTAAACTGTCCTCCACATTTTTAAAGCCCATAATACAACTTTGACTCGTTTCAGAGCAGTTCTGTGCTCAAAGTGTGTTCACCACGGTGCCACAGAGTTGCTAGCCACGTTGTTGAAAGAAAGAGAACGTTTATCCATTTCTCTTTCATCTCTTTCAGGGCAAGCTTAAGCAATGTTTTAATCAAGTAGCCATGCTGAAATAAAAACATTTAGTTGTACTTTCTTTACGCTCTTTGAAATCTGTGATGTCACATGGATGCAACCCATCTGTGTAAGTTCTCAGTCAAACATCTAGGCCTAAGCGTGTCAAATGAGCAGGATTTGACACGCTTAGGCCTAGATGTTTTTCCAACCTTTGGAACTAAGGAAGGTGGGACTTAGAGATTAACTCCTCCTGCTGGCTTCTTCTTAAAGACCCACAAGCGTGTCAAATCCTGCTCATTCGCTGACGAAGGTCTTTGGATAAAGATCCAAACGTCCTACACTTCAACTGCAGAGTACAGATGAAGACTGAAGAATCGCTACCTACGATGGATGCAACCGTATTTTGGTACCTTTTTTATGTCAAATTACAGTACTTGACGAATCACAAAATTTAATATGCTCTTTTCTCAAAAAAAAATGTGTACAATCATATACAAAAGTTGCTCTTTTGTAGGACTCTGTTGTAGGACTATGTTACATTGTGCGGTTCATGTCTTTGTTAATTACATGTAAGAGCATAAACAATAAGACAGATCCTCTACTGGCTTCCATACGTTCTGAGCGCAACCATATTGCCATGTTCTGTGCCAACAAATACATAAATACTTCACAGATTTGTTGATTCAGGTTTTATTATAAACATGGCTTGAATAGAAAAAAACAAAAACACCTAACGAATATAGATCACATATTCATTTTCCTTTTCTGCATTAGCCTTCACCTCTTCCATTTGAATCCCACACCGCTCTGTTTAAAAACCCAACTTCGCAGCGAGATGACGCATGAGTCAGCGCCAGTGGAAAAGCCCTGATGAAGTTCTTACCCCCGGCGTAAATCTCCCCGGCGCTGACTTGTATATTAGCGCTTTATGCCGTGTTTACGACCGTAGACAAATCAGTTAGCCGCGGGACATTCACACCCCGTCACGCCGCCACCTCTCTCTGGGCAGCCCCTCCGAGCCTCCCCGCCGGAGTCCCCACTAAAACCCGGG
>OMNZ01046281.1:16272-32389 GCA_900303255.1 Lesueurigobius sanzi | reverse complement strand
CAACTTTTATCTTATTTTAACGAGCCAAATGTTCCTGATCAAATGTTTACATAGTGTGCATCTTGAAACGAGTCCTTTTGTGGTGAGTTGTCCTCATACTGAAAACAAATACATATATCTATTTACTAAGGACAATTATTAAAATGAAGAGTTTATTTGCAAAAACAGATAAGTGCCATTGACAAAAATCAACATATGCTTGTAGTTTTCTCTTTTTGTAGATGAGATTTTAATGACCAGATCTATTTTAGTGCATCAGAAATATGAAGTCACTTGTTATTGATCAAATTAATTCACCTTTAACTTTACTGGTTCTACCTGTAGAGTACGGTAATACAAATTTAAAACAACTTAGCAAAAAATTCAAAACGGAGATATCTGCTTTTGCAAACGAACTCTTCAAATAGTAACTCACAGTGACTTGGATAAGTAACTTTAATCTGATTACTGGTTTGGAAATTGTAACAAATTACAAAAAAAGTCACATTAGAGTAACTAGTAACCCAAAACATGCACATTAGGTTAAATCCTCCTGCCAGGTGATTCTGACCCTTAGCCTGGCTCCAGATCTGGGTCCTGCTCCTGACGGACTGCCCCGGCAGCTTCGAAGGATGGGTCAATGCAGAGAACGAATTTCCCCATGAGGATCAATAAAGTATACCTTACTTTACCCTAGTAACTCATTACTGGCATCACTTCAGGTTTGTATACTTTAAGCAATAAGCTCAATAGGTTATTGAGGTGAAGTACAGAAAAAAGAGATGTGATCAGGGTTTACTTCCCCCACTCCGCTTCAGACGGACTAAATTAAAATGTATACATTTTTTTCCAAATTGTGATTTTATTGAGCTGAACATTTTATATAACGGCCTCATTCTTGGATGATGAGTTTATATAAATGTTTGTGTTGTTGTTAATGTTTTTTCCTATGATCCACAAATTGTACGATTGTGATTTGACAAACAACACATTGATCTGCCCTATGTTCCTATCATTAGTAAATAACTGAGCTGCAGTCAACATGGAAGAAATTAAAATTCCTTTTTTGTTAGTATTGCCCACATATTACTAAGTTTATTTTTGTTTGTGTAGGTTCTCAGTCGTACAGGAGTATGACTGAACGTAGGCAAAGATTCTTCAGTCTTCATCTGTACTCTGTAGTTGAAGTGTAGGACCTTTCGATCTTTGTCCAAAGAATAAAGCTTAATAACGACGTGAGCACGCTTATGGGTCTCTTAAGAGTAAACCAGAAGGAGGAGTTAACCTCTAAGTCCCTCCTCTCTTGGTGCTAAAAGTAGGAGAACATCTTAGCCTATTGAACAGACTTAGAACTTAGCCCAGGGTGAGGTAACAAGCCATCTTTAGTATGAATAGGCTAAGATGTTTTCCTACTTTTAGCACCAAGATAGGAGGGACTTAGGGGTTACTCCCCCTTTTGGTTTACTTTCAAGAGACCCACGAGCGTGCTCACGTCATTATTAAACTGATGACGACTTTTGGACTAAGATCGAAACGTCCTACACTTCAACTACAGAGTACAGATGAAGACTGAAGATTTTTTGCCTACGATTACTAAGTTTAGCTCAGTATTTCCTAGCTGATGTGGTACTAAGACCCATCATCACCTTCTAACAGCAAGCCCTGTACAAAAGGAATTGTTAGATAGAATGTAATATACAATTACCCAAAAATTATGATTTATTTAAGGTTGGAATAAGTCCCTAAAGCAAAAATTGTGATCAAAACAACTAATCAACGTCATCTTAGACTGATGGTAAATATATTATTCTATTTTTCAATAAAATTCTGAAAGAAATGTCCTCTGGAAAAGCCTCACAACTCACTGAAAATGGACCTGTCAACTCAAGTTTTATGATTCAATCTAATGCCAAAAGCTTGAAATGTAATTTCCATATACTGTCAGTTACATCATAATCACGATATTTAAAACCCTTTAATACTGCATGTTTTTCTTATATCAAACAGCCATAAACTAAAGCCTCGATTGGTTATGAGAAGACCGATCTGCCATTTGTTCTAAGAGCCGTGAAAACACACAATGAAGCAGAGGATAGGAATGTGTAGTCAGAAAAAGCACATCCAAGCTTCTATCAATACACACCTTTACTGCCCGGCTTCTGCACACGCTCATGGAAAACAACTTAAAACGTCACGCTGTGTTATGCTGCGGAAATATAATTTTAGTGAGCGCCGTCAATCAAATCAAAGTCTGCGTTGGAATGAAAGAAACAGCCGGGGTGGGAAAGTGTCATAAAAAGTCAGGGAAGAGGAGTCCGCGCTGACCACACAACGCAAACACAGCTATGATGCATTGGCAGCGGTCAATGTGGACAATCACTCTTTCACTCCCGTTTCTACACCAATATGGCGTTAAAGTGGACAGATCACACACAATGGCGGCCCATAGACCTGCTTTTTGGCAACTTAACATTGATATTTTACATTTTATACTTTAAATGAATGTATACATATGGAAAAAAACACTTTCTGAGTAAAGACTGGTCTCTTTACATGGTGGACTCTCTGGAACTCTAAAGAGAAAAAACAAGCCACTAATTTAGCTATCAACATTTATAGCTATAACGGCACGCACGCTCAGAATGATGAATGACGGACTAACACTGAGGACACTTTTTGGCTTCAAGAAATTCAAGGAAATACAAAATGAAGTGCTTCAGTAGAAGAAGAAATGACCAAAGTAAACAAGATTACTCGAACCAGTATGAATGGAGCAAAACACTCCAGGTACAGTATGTTATGATGTTGTTATAACTATATATACTACTTACTGGACAAACAGTACAAGTGTGTAGGGCAGCAACATAGTCTCTGCATCTCCTTTTGCTTCAGCATAATGTCCCTTTTATATTATACTCAAGAGAAGACTGCAACACACATTATTATATAAACTCTAGGTCCAAACCTAAGCATGAGGTTTGCCTGTCTGCAGAAAAAGCAACAGCTGATGCCATCTCAAGACAAGGACATTCACCAGACGCGAGTACGCTACAGAATTGTATTATGGAGTTGCCAGACTTGTGGTCCAAATTACATTTTCTTGGGAGTTCAGTTCAAAAGCGTATTTCGGTGAGTGCGATTCATTCACTTTTTGACGTAGTTTAAGCAGGATGTTTAATTATACATGAGTGATTATTATATCTCTGAAGAACTTTCCACCTTTGAGCGAGAGTCTCTTCGCAGCCAAACTCATTTATCAGGAATCACTGTATAGTCCCATGAAAAATAAATTCAAGTAGTCATCAGAATGAGAAAGAAAATTCTCAAATAAACAATAAATACTATATATATATACATACAGTTGTGCTCAGAAGTTTACAGTACATACCCTATATTCTTTTCATCTTTTGGCCGTTTTTCATATCATCACAAAAATCTATTTTCCCCTCTCATGGTTAGTGGTTGTGGGAAGCCATTTATTGTCAAAGAACTGAGTTTACTCTTTTGAAATCATAACAAAACAGAAACTACTCAAATGTCCCTGATCTAACGCTTAACAACTGCAGGGAAAATTGTTCATGAGCAAAGAAAAACTCACTTCAGCTCAAATGGACTCTCTGAAAAAAATGTTGTTTCAAGATGCACAAAAAGTAAACTTTTGATCAGGGACATTTGGCTAGTTTCTAGTTGAAAAGTAACAGGTTTTTTGACAATAAATGGCTTCACGCAGCCACTAACCATGAGGGAAATAAAGGTTTTTGTGTTCATTCATATTCAGAATCTTGTGAGCTAATTTCTGCTCAACAATAAACGCTTACTTACTCACAAACTTTTAACCATTGCTTGAATGTGCAGTATGAACATGATGCCAGAAATAATGCCAACCAATAATAATGAAACTCACTAAAGCCAGTCAGCTTCATGCACACAGCCGTACTGGGCCTGACACCTCACAGCTCTGATGTTGTCTTTCATATTATCTGTGAAAACAGTTTAGACAGCACTAGTCACATTAATTGCTTTAAACATGTTTAGTTTTCCTCTGGCTGCCAGGTAAATCTGCAGATCAGCTCACTGCTATAAGCCCCGTTTAACACCCCATCACTCTTTAGAGGCGGGGTCAGTGCTCTGTAAACACCGAAGATGACAGGGAAGGGGTCCTGACACGGCTGAGGTCTGCCGACAGATTATGATGTCCACAGTGAGCATCAGAGGAGAGGTGCCTGATGCTTCATGGGAAATGAATCCTGACTGGCAGCGAAAGTCCAAACAGTGTTGGAGCTAAAAGGTAGCAGTGTGCGGCTCTCGTCACACACAACGGCTCATTAACAACCTGCAGGAGCTGAAAGCAACCAGCCGTTACCCACTGAGGGGTAACTACAGGCCCGATTAAACCCTCTCTACACATGAGGAAGATAAGGGTAATAGCATAAGTGAGCACAGCACTGGGGCATCACCCAATAGAGTCACCCATAAACAAAATATGTCCAGGACTTTATAACTAGTTTGTATTAAGGACTGCTGCAGGTCTTTTCTCTTTTTAGCCTCAGTTTCGGTCAAAAGTCTTCTTGTTGAGGGCTCTTCACTAAACTGTCTGGTGGTTTTCTGTTGCGATTTGTTTTACCAAATACATCCAGACTCTGTCACTGCCAAGTCTAACAGACATGACGAGGAGCTGGGTTTTAGTGGCAAATGAAAACATGTCGAATGAAGTGGCAACACTGAAAAGCAGCTTGTATAACTTTATAAGTATATAAAAGGCCTTGAGTTGGTTTATCACAAGGTGTCTTTCTCTGCTTTGACCAATGAGGAAAACCACCAACACTTCAGTAACTGTGCAGAGCCGAGCTGCGGATGGAGAAACATATGCGTTTAATCTGCCTGCTCCAAATGCCCTGTGGCAACCACAGCAAAGAGCGCAGAAACGTAAATGGATGAAATTATATCCATATGATTCAGGCAGACAGCTACAGAGAGACAGGTTTCTCATGCGCTTTGTCAGGTTACAAAATTAAACACAGCTTGGCTCAAACATTCACATTACATAGTTTACACATATCATTTCCACTGCGGAGCAAGACTCTTTTCGCAGCCAAACTCATCTGTCAGGAGCAGGCCTCATTTGAATCAGCCATGAGCGTTTTTATTACAGGAGAGCAGAGATGAATTCACACCCACTTAATTAGGATTCCCAGAAACATCACAGTTTTATCAAATAAAAAGCCTGTTTTTTACCAGTAATTCACATCGACACAAGGGCTGGAGTGTTATCCAGATGCACATGAACCGGCTGCAGAGCAGAAGTCAGAGAATAAATTGTCGGGAGGAAGTAGTCATGTAAATGACTAAAGAAATTGGTCTTAACAGCCATTTTGCACTGATGCTGGAGCCGTTTTGGGGCCAGATTAAAAACTGTGGATGGCACAACAGGAAGCAGAGCTATGATGACTTAATGAGGCTGCTGTAATGAGCGTGCCCAGCTGCTGCTGCACGATGAAGGAGGAAGTGTAGAGATGGAGAAGAGCCTGCTCCAGCAGAGGCCTGGCACACACAGGACCAGAGAGAACAACAGCGCAGTCAGGAGCTTCATGGAAGCACTTAACCTGCTGCAGTCAAATGTCAGCAGCCTGCATCACATTAGAGGCTAAGATGTGATTTCCTCTCACTGAGCCAGCCCGGGTTTACACCGGGATGAAAGGGGCAGAACAGGGTCACGTCCACCGATACACTGGTTATCATGTTTAGAGTCACTTTTGTCTCTTTGCCAATATGACCGCTGCACTTTACTGGGATAGTTACATACTTCAGACATCTTTAGGTCTGAATATGTAAATACACACTAAACAAAATATAACTTGCCCATATATTTACATTTTGTTACTTATGAAAAGGTTGAAGGTTTATGAATGATACATTTTGCATGACAATGCCACAGCCTCAATCTCATAGAGGAAGCTGATGTGGAAAGTGAAGGTGATTCTGAAATCCCCTTTCAGACTGAATGTTCTGGCTTATGGCTCTGGGATATGCTCCAGTCTGCAACACTAAACAACACATCACATCCAAGACAAGTTTGTGTATTTATATAGTTTTAAACGCTCTGCTCCCAAACAGCCCCGCTTTGTTTACCCCCAACAATACTGTCTTCATATAATAGCCAATTAGAGGTCAATGGTGAGCTCCCAGTGCCATGCCCATTAGTAAGTATTAGCATTAATTATAAACCCATTCAAGTAACGTGAACCTGCCACCAAATAGACAGAGAGCCCGGGTTATGCAATGAAAAACCTAAACATGATCTGGCGCCCGGACTGGTGTTACTGGCAGGCAATACGGGATCCAGTTTGACGAGGCACATCCACTGACACCAGCGCTTCAATCTGTCCAGCGCCTTTCACTCTCACCTGCCTCCTCCCTCCCACCCCCCATTGGCTGTAAGCTCCTCCACCTACAACACACAAAGGCCGCTCGTATACCTCAATGTGGATTTTATATCGAGGCCATTAGTGGATGACAGATCCAGTGATGACAATAACAATGGATTTAAGATTCGACTGCTCTGCTTTACGGCCTCTCTTTTGGACTCCAGCAGATAATGAAGAAACAATGTGGTGCTTGACCTCATCGGTAATACAAGCTTTTTATTGGACCTTTAAAACCATCCGCTACTTTCTCAACCTATCGTGATTTGAAGAGTAGTTTTTACACCATGCCGCCACGGTCTACTGCAATTTCGTCAAGGCCTATATTGAAAATATTGTTCATGCAGAAGATATGTCTTGTTGCTCACTTGCAATTTTCTTAGGATTTTGCGGTCGTCTGTGAGGGAGAAACTAGACTTTAATTGCAGCAGGTCTGTCGTGGTCTCTTTGGCAAAGCCCACCTGAAACATTCGACCATTCAAATCCATCACTAACTCCTTCAAATGCACTGCTTTCTAGTCAAAACATTGGGATTTTTTGTGTTTTTGTAAAAGGTTCTGGGCAAAGGTGAAGAGCTTTAATACAGAATTGGATTTGAAAAGGCCAGTAACAACGCCCTCTGTCGGTAACAGTGTTTTTTAATACACAAAAATTGGAGCTAAAGTACATATTTATATATTTTTTTTTTTATCAGAAATATTATTGTTACAAACATGACTTTCAATGAAAATATTGCAGTCCTTCTCTTATTTTGTTTTATACTGACGAACATGAAACAAGAACACAATGGGTCTTACAGTCATGACCTTTCCCATAATAACTTAGATTACTGTTTCAATTTTTTGGATTTTTTTATCCATCCATCCATTTTTTTTCGTTGCCGGGTCGCGGGGGCAGCAGTCCAAGCTGCCCGGCTCACATTGCACCAGTCCCTTATGGCTCCTCCTGCAGGTGGTGGGTCCTCAGGAGGTTTTTTTTTATGTGAAATACAAATTCTAAAGTAGTTGAAAGTTAGAATAAAGCAAAGAATAGGACCTTTATGAAAATGCCAATAGGCTCCATGGAAGATATTTGATCCAAACTGCTGAACATTAAGTACTGTTCTAAAACGACACATGAACATGCCAAACATGCTTCTTATTGCAGTGGGTGAACAACATTTGAAAGAGGATATCATGTGTTGTTTGGCTACCTATACAGCTCAAAAGTTTACATACCCTCTTAATCTTTAGGCCATTTTTCATAGAATATCAATGATAACACAAAAACCTTTTTTCCACTCATGGTTAGTGGTCGTGCGAAGCCATTTATTGTCAAAGAACTGAGTTTACTCTTTTGAAATTTGACACCTTTTCAAATGTCCCTGATTTAACGTTTACATGAACTTCAACAATTGCCTGGGAAATTGTTCAGGAGCAAAGAAAAACTCACTTCAGCTGAAATACAGGAGTCTCTGAAAAAAAAAAAATGTTTCAATATGCACAATATGTAAACTTTTGATCAGGGACATTTGGCTAGTTTCTAGTTGAGAAGCGTAAACAAACAGGTTTTTTGACAATGGCTTCACGCAACCACTAACCATGAGTGAAATAAAGGTTTTTGTGTCATCATTCATATTCTATGAAATGCATAAGTTTACAGGGTTTTATGTCAGGGTTTTGAGCACAACTGTACATAGTCAATGCAAAGCTGCAACATCTCCAAGGAGACGAGGTGGTGGTGATGTCCGGCTCCCAGTAAGTTACCAGAAGAGTCAGGTCTGAGGAGAGGCGAGGCCAGTTTGCTGACTTGGATTGTTCCCAGTTTAAACATCTATAAAATCTATATTAGACCATGTATAGGCATGGTTTAATCCTGATTTTATCTTGATGGTACTGGTGGTACTTGAAGGTCTAATATTTTATGAGGCGGTACTTTAAGAAGAGTTTAACAACTGCAGTGCTAGGCCAGTGTACTCTTTTTCATTTTCAATTGCACTGAGAAAGCCAGAAACATGTCAAAATGAGTCAGCCAACAAAGCAGATTAATCATTTCAACTATTTGCTTGCGCTAAATACAGGTTTTAATTTAAATTCTTGTGCAGCGCTGGGGCATGTTGAATAAACATGTTTATGGATTCAAAGTGCTCCCTAAAGGACACAATTGTATTTTTTCACTGTCTTCATTGTCCGCACAGAGAAACAGTTGACACAGCTGTCTAAAGCCTCACGTCTGCTTTAGTGGCAACCCAATAACTCTGACGTGACAACAAATAAACATTGCAGAAGGCTTTGGAGTTGCCAAGTCAAATAGCTCGGTGCCAGAAACGCTATAGGCATCAGACAGAAAACATGCCAGTAAAATTAAACAATAGGTCACAATGGCATTTGAATCAACACGAGGACCGGAGAGGAGCGAGGGGGATAGAGAGTGCATTTACGCAAGCTCTTCTGGAGCCAGACCGCAAAGCCTTATGGGTAAAATAGAGAAGAATGTGGTGAGAGTGAGGTGCCAGGGTGCCCTCAAGATTTGCTCAGTCCTCCCTGTGCTAGGTTTGCGTTCTCCTGAACACACTGCGACACACTCTGGGCTAGTTTTAGATAAACCCTGTCAAATACTTTTGAATATTGGAAATGGCCAAGTGCTGCCTTTCCACCTCCTTTGGGAACACATTGACACAAAAATGGTAGCACCAAGACACTGGAAAAAGGCAGGTTAATGTGGATCTTTGTAGTATGCACTCTGGTTTATACATACAGTATGAAGACACAAGCACACGTTTTACTATTGCCTATGTGAACATGCCATTCCTCATTTAAAAGCTAAGAACCTCCAGAATTACTAGAGTTACTGGGGACATGTGCTAGGATTGTAGAAGAAGAAGAAGAGTCCCTTTAGGGTAATTTTCAAACCAGTTTCAGCAGGATCTGGTAATCGTAAGTGTAGGGATGAATAATCGTCTTAAGGGGAGACACTATAGGCAAATGTCAACTCTTTCAATGTTCAGATTTTGGGCTAGTTTCCTCTCTTAACCTATAAACTTTCACCTGGAAACAAATCATTTTGATTGTGTGAAATTATTGCACTGACTCAATGTTTCTCCATAGATTTACACAGATGATTGTGACTTCAAAGGCCACTTTCTCAAAATGCATTTTTCCTACACTCGAGCAACATCATCTCCAATTTAGTAGCTCCTACAGACTCCAAAACTTTACAGTCTTGGACTTAGTTTGAAGGTTTGTTCAGAGGGATTTTTCAATATTTAATTCCTAGCCGGATTTATTTTTTGAATCCCAAAAAACAAGCTGAAGGGTGAATCCAGGTTCCTTGTTGTCACGAAAAAAATAAATAAAAAGTTTTAGTCTGTGAGCTGTAAAAACGGACCCCTTTGGAGTTAGTGACTTGAATCAAGGTTTTCATTATGCCAAAATAAAGTGTGTTAAGTAATTCTGAGTTTCTCCTACCTGACCACATGAGGGCCAAATCAGCAACCTTTCCTGGATTGGGCCTGTAAATGTATAACTTGTTTATTCAAAACCATAAAACTATACATTTAAACCTTGCTCTATCCATTGTTTAGATTTTGTCGCCAAAAATGTCTATCCATAGAATACCTAACTTTTATTTTTTTATTTTTAACAGGTGAAAAGAGGGCCCCATCTAACAGTAATTAAAGTGTGTTCATGTTTGTGTTCTGCCCCAGAGCAGAACAGTGAGACACACTAGACTCCTGTATACTGTATACTTGAAATATATATAACATATTAAATGACTAGTCACTAAACCTTGGACAATATACCCTCCATGTTTGGAAAAAAAAAAAAAAAGTTTATAGAATCTAACCGGTAAAGGGTCAACTCGTATATTTTTCCAGGCCAATCGCCGAAGTGTAAGAGCTGATGGTTTATTTGTTTTCTCTGCTGTGATGAAAGCGCAGCTACCCAGCGCTACGGACCAGTTTTCCCAGTTATGAGAAGCCGTAAGAACAAAGAAAAACAAACGGGATACAGCCGGACTTAAAGGCTTCTCATTTCTACTGTAATTCTGCTCCTGAGCCCGGCATAAACCTTTTTACATCGATGTTGAAGTGAGTCGGAGCTGAACAGGCGCAATGTGAACCAGATGTCTTTTTTTAAAGGGAACACAAGAAGTTAGCGGGCTTCTTCTGGAGACCGTTAGAGATCACTGGGGTGTAAAACGCGACGGGGGAGAGGTAAATCCCAGCTTAAATATCAGACGCTGTGTTGCCAGATCTGCTAAGTTACACAATCATAAACAGGACAATAAGGAACTCGAACATGTCCTTAAACGTCCTCAAACGAGGCCGCAAACCTTTCTCTTAATTGGCCTGCTGCTCACTGCAATCATCACTCATTACTCCAGATGAGGCTTTGGTTAGAGTTGTTTAGGTCGACTACACACAACAACAGGGCCGTTAACAGACTGTTTATGGCCCGGGACAGGGAGGTTTTGCATGGTCCCCCTCCTCTGTTTTCCGTTATTCTAAATAGAAAATATTCTCCTTCATGGGTCGGGCTGGGTACCGTTAAACTATACCAGCACAGTATTGAAAGAATAATTAATGTACTACCGGTATCGGCAAATAAATTGGTACCAAAAAAATATTTTTCTTTAGAAAGCAAATGTGTCTGCCTGGTGGGTCTTGAGACGGCACTAAAGAAAGTCTCTTAAGTGTTTCAGCTCAATTAAATAATATAAACACTAAAAGAAAGCATTTTATTGAATAAATTACCATTATTGTTCCGTTTTATGGTTCTATACAACAAAACTAACAATCCAGCACAAGATTTGAGAATATTAGCTTTGTGTAGAGCAGTTTTGACTAAATTAGACATATTACTACTGTCATCTATCAGTGGTTCCCAATAGGGCTGCAAGATTAATCATCTAACCCCAAAGGCTGAGGGTTTTTTTCTGCCTTGCATCTCCGGCGTTTCATGAAGCTGAAATACAATAAATTAGTACAACTGCAATGTATGAAAGCAGTTTTAGAAGTATATGTTGATGACAATACTAGGGCTGTGACAATAAACAATAATGTTGGTAACCGCGATGAAAAGACAGCACGGCATCATCGCTAAAGAAGACTGTTCAACAAGAAGTCAGATCAACTACGGCAGATAATTACGGTGATAATATTGTGAATCGCAGAAAATGTGAGACAAAATTTAGATGCTTAGACAATACGCAATTGCATAAAAAAATAATATTAAAATCACAATTCGAATCGCAATTTCTGTCCGACAAATCTCAATTAGGTTTTTTGTCCAAATCGTGCAGCCCTAATTCCCAACCTTTTTTTCCTTGCGTACCCCTTGGGCCTTTCATGTGTTCTACCAGTACTCCCTGCCTCGATGGTTTTGTTGATTAGTAAAATTAGCGCTTAAAAAGACAACTAAACACTGAAACTCTTGCTCTTTACAGTTACATGTTTTTAAAGCTTTTCTTTCACTATAATAATCAAAAATACAATTTGTCTTATCTGATTTTTCATCTGAAATTACTCCAAGTACCCCCTGCTAATCTCTCGCGTACGCCTAGGGGTCCCCTGGTCTGCATTATTTGCTTATTTCATGACAGTTTTTACAGATTCTAAGGTAATCTCGCTTGAATTAGGAAAATAAAACTGCCAAAAGACCAATTTTCTTACCCCATTGGCAAATACATTTAAATAAAAAAGGAAATAACACCTTAGAACAAGTGGTTAGAACTCGTCAAAGCAGCTCAAATTTAGATAAAGAAGATGAGCTTAGGTCATTTAAACTTATCTACACATTTACTTTTTGTTAGATGACAAATCATTTAGGATAGGTATCAAAAAGAAAGCATTGTTCAGGTATCGGTATCGTAAACCAAGTACTAATATTGGAGAAGATACCCTACTCTTGGGCCCCCCTGATCATGGGTCCCCGGGACGACTTGCCCAGTTATCCCTCTTTGTCGATGGCCCTGTGCGAAAACGCCTGTAAAGTCAGTGATTTAATAACTTGAAACTCCAGGTCATTGCATTGGATAAAAGACAAAGAAAGAATTTGGTCAAAATCAATAAAGTTATTCAATTTGTGAGAGTCGCATAATTTGATCATTTGTTTTTGAAGGTTATGCTATGGTTTTGTGGCACAAAGCTGAAAGAATGATGCACTTTACTGTTGAGCGAGGGCCAAAACGTGTTCTGGATAAGGTCATATAATATATCATATAACTGGTAGATGATAATACTTGTTACGAATGTTTTATTGACATTTCTTTTGTTTTTTATTTTAAATTGTATGCATTTTTGTCCATCCGTTAAGTTTATGTTCCCTGAGAGCCGCTTAACACCCCACGCCGCAAACACTCAAGACTCTGTTTGGACCGCTCCGTCTACATCAGTCGTCACTCTCTCGCTTTGAGTTGGCCGTCCACAAACCGAACGTCGGGCCTGACACCGTAAACACTCGCAGCCTCAAACAACCTGGACTCAATACTGGAGATGTTTGTTGACAGAAGATTCAGCAAATGATCCAAGTTGCGCTTCAAATCCAACACATACCACATGGCTAATGCATAATGCCTCGCGATGAATCCAGGGACCAGAGCTGTGTCTTTTGGGATGACATCAGTGGGCTACGGTCGACGGGGCTGGTTTGGTTTGGTCTGAACTGGCTTTGCTTACTCCAACCTTCACGACTCTTTTCTGAAACATCAAATTAAAGCCGGCAGCAGGACCACAGCACACCGCGGCGCATAATTTAAACTTGACACCCCGAGTGTAAACATGTCTTTTGCTACATAATTTATCCGTACTTCTCTTAGTGTTTATTTTGCACAGTAGCGGCCCAGTTTCTCCTATATATTAGCCGTAGACTGAGGCGGCGTGCAGGCAGGCGCGCTCTTCGTGGCCTGTGGCGTTGGAGAGCTGGATAAATGTTTGGCTTGTGTGCCCCCACAGTGGAAGGTGTGACAGCGCTGAGCAGCGGACAGTGTGAGGGAGATGATGCCCAGCCAAAGTGACAGCTCCGCGGCGAAAAATAAACTTCTCTGGAGGATCTCAAAGATTTACTCAGCAGCAAACACTATGTACACTTATGTTAAAGGTGTATATAAAACAAGGCTGGTGTGACAGAGAGAAATGACCACATACTGTACTTGGCACCACCCACGTGTTGCTGAAGAACACACGCTCAGTGGCCATGAGCACATTCGGAAAGATAGTTAATATCATCAGTAGCATCTGATTAGTTTTGGGATTGCAATAGATTTGAGATTTAATTTCACACATGATTTACACTCGAGAGCAAACTGAAACCAGAGCTGGAAAGTAATAAAGTTGTAAGTAAGTGCCTACGATAAGTGAAAAGTACAAATGTTATGTACTTTTACTTTATTTATCTACATTTTATGATGAATACTTTTTACTTCTACTTCATTACATTTTAGACCTGGCATCTGTACGTTCTACTCTACTGGAACTTAAGTAAAAATACCTTGAATAGTGGTTTAATCACATGTATGTTGACGGGGCCGAACAGTGAGTGAATCTAGAGCTGCAGTATCAGTTCTTATCCGAACCATCAAGACTAAAACACCAGCAGCTCATTCAGTCTCTGACATTTGACCTGGTTTAGACCTCATTTGACCTGGTTTAGACCTGGTTTAGACAAGGTTTTGATACAAAAGCACAATCCTTCATTACAAAAATGGTTTCTTTTAACTCTTTCAATAGTCTAAAAATGTTGTGTGACTGTATGAAGTACTTTTACTCTTTACTTATAGAGTTGTGCTCATAGGATTACATATTATGTCCATTTGTCATAGAATATGAATGATAACACAAAAATCTTTTTTCCACTCATGGCTAGTGGTTGTGTGAAGGCATTTATTGCCAAAGAACTGAGTTTACCTCTTTTGAAATCATAATGAAACAGAAACTACTCAAATGTCAGGAAAATTGTTCAGGAGCAAAGAAAAACTCACTTCAGCTGAAATACAGGACTCTCTGACAAAATTGGACCCATGTTTGTTTCAAGATGCACAATATGCAAACTTTTGATCAGGGACATTCGGCTAGCTTCTAGAGTTGAAAAGCGTAAACAAGCAATAGATGGCTTCACGCAACCACTAACCATGAGTGAAATAAAGGTTTTTGTGTTATCATTCATATTCTATGAAATGCATAAGTTTACATACCCTGGCATTCTGTGTAGTGGGCCTAGTAAATGTAGTTTTTGTGATTTGCTGACACACACAAACTGAATTCAAATCTGTATGTCCTACAAATCAGCAGTGAATCTTTAAAGTCAGTGCCACTTAGTCATGCCACCCAATCTAAGGTCTCGAACAGGCCTAAACTATGACCAAAACATCACAAACACACACAAAATAGGACAAAACATGGTTACTAAATTAACAAAGTATCTTCGTACTGCTAGTAGTATCCGCACCACAGTTTGAGAACCACTGTTGTAGTTCAGGGGTAAAATCTAAACTCCCAGTCAGTATCTCACAAAAGGCAGTAAAGAAGTGGTCCATTGGAAGGTTGCCTGTTTAAGAAAAATAAAGAAGTTCAGCATCCTAACAGACTGATAGATGCAATGAATAAAAAAGTAGTTGTAATCATTTCCCCTTCACTATAACACACTACTTTTCCCACAGTCAGAATAATGCTGGTCTTTGGAGGCATATTCTTTGAGCAATCTTCTGCTTATCTTCGAGTCAGGGATTATATGACATACATTAATATTTCTGCCATGCATCTTGAATGGATTAGTACAAAGACATCCCATTTTCCAGATGCAGAGTCTATTAATAACCTAAAGTTTATGGCGCATATGTTGAAGAATGTCCCTCCTGCCCATCCTTCATCTGTTAATCTGGCTTATCTCCAGAGCACGCTGCGCCCTCAGCCCCTGCGCGCGGCGGAGACCCCTCGTCTTCATGCGTCCGTAGAGTGTTCTGAAAAGGTTAAACTGATTACGTTTTTTGGATGGGAAACAATTATGACACAATCTCTGCGCAATGTATAAGAGCCGCAGCCCGGGGTCGTCAGGTTTCCGATAGCGGAGCGTGATTAAACGTGGGGGAAATGGGGAAACTCAAAATACTGCATTCCAGACAAATGAAATTAGAGCGTATCACTGCGAAAACCCTGCCGCTTTGATTTCTGCTTATCGGACGCAACGCTAGTGCTTTGACCTAGAGATCTGCGCGATGTTGCTCAAATAATAGAATATTATTGCACATACATTCACATAATGACGCATACAGCAGCCATTTTGCAAAGTAAATAAAAACTGAAATGCACTACACCTGATTGTTTGAGTAGGGGATGATTGGAACACTTTTTGCTTGAGGGCTGTAACTCACTGATAGTTTGTAAAACTTTTACACAAAATACCTACATCTGAGGCACATTGAGTTGTTTTTGACATGAAATGTGCCATACAAATAAAGAAATGTGCCATACAAATAAAGAAATGTGCCATACAAATAAAGAAATGTGCCATACAAATAAAGAAATGTGCCATATAAATAAAGAAATGTGCCATACAAATAAAGAAATGTGCCATACAAATAAAGAAATGTGCCATACAAATAAAGATCCAAATGGCAAATGCCAAAGTAAATTTCTCCATTGTGAGATCAATAAAGAACGATCTTATCTTATCTTATAATCGCAACACAAGCACCATGAGAAGGTGTCAATCCAACTCTCCCCACTAGCGGGGTGGGTT
>OMNZ01046281.1:0-11737 GCA_900303255.1 Lesueurigobius sanzi | reverse complement strand
TGCAGATTTCTTTTTATATATGGCACTAAACTCAATAAAATGATTAATCGGCCAAACTAATAAATCATCTTCTACTATACAACGGGGCTGCACATCTTTTGACAAATACATAATTGCAATTTTCCCATTTGATAGAAGACTGAAAAATGAACATGTTTACGTGCTTTCTTTTCGACCAGTCCAGGAGGCTATCGAAATTCGGAAACGTGCCCCCGGGACAGTAAACCGTGATGAGGGGGCTTTTTTGCTTTCATACACCAGGGACGCTGTACTGAAGAAGTCGGACTGCAGATGGCACTGTAGTCCCGCCCACACTGGTGGGAAAACAGCGCCAAAGACTGTCTAAATCAGCTGACAAGACACGTCACACTAAAATCATGTGACCAACTCTGAGGAAGATTGCAGAAACTGTCCGGTATGTAGAAAAACCTAAACTGGTCTGATCGAAAAGAGCTATAATGCTCACATGCATTTCAGAACTTGTTTAGCGGGTTTTAAACATAAAAAGACCTGGTGGAGACATGTACTACTTAATCCAATGACAATAAATCAATTTTATACAATATAATCATAAGGAATATACAATATAGTTCCCATGTGCATAATTAAGGAATAAATATCAAGTCAAAATCCGTCTTTTAACAAAACGTTATTGCTTGTCTGGACATGATTGCTAAGCCCTGTCACAGCTCATTCTGCAGTGCACTATAAATCTCAAATCATTGTTTTACGGCTTGTTTTTCTCTATAATGTGACCTTGGTGCCGTTGCCAACGGAATCTTATTTTACAAAAAGCCAATAAAGCATGTATACGGCAGCCTGAGTCGTGTGTAAACCTCTGGGTGCACGGACTACATGAGATTTTGTAAGTGACCTTCGGCGCTCGCAGCCTACAGACACTTCAAATCCACTGGAGCGACCTCTGAGAAAACAGAACAATATCAAAGTCTGGGACCATGTCAAGGCTGCGCTCACTGGATATATTTTTAATATTTATGCAGACACCAGAAAAAAATGTAATAAACTAAAACAACAAGTGAATTAAGCATGAAACACAACAGGATATTGCAGCGAGATTATGTTGTTTCCTTTTTGCCTGTGTCCCTCAGCGCTCGCTCGCCCGCCCGACACAACAGCCCTGGGCACATTTTAATTGGAAAGGGAACAAGCGTCCATATAAATAACTTTTAACCAAGACATGCACATGTGTATAACAACCCGCCTTCTTAAAGAGAGGTATTTCTTAAAATATTAGCCAGTGACAGGCTCATGGGGAGCGCGGAGTACGACTTCTTTGTTGTGATAATGACTTTTTCCTGCCAAGAAGCAGCATGAAGCAAATTCAGTGCAGCTGGATGAAAAAGATATAAAGTATGGGATATATGTGCAGAGAAAAGGCAAGGGACAGAAGAGAGATATGTTTAGTTTGGCCTCGAGACGAGAGCGACCGGAGGAATCTACTGCTGGACTCACAATAAGGATTAGTTCTAGTTCCACCTGAAGAATCGCTCAAATTCAGGGACATTTTTGTTTATTGCAAAAGGTGTCAACATTATAAGAGACTGAGGTTATAAATTAAAATATATATATATCATTGGGTAAGCTGAGAATACTATTATTACTATATTACTTAACTTGAGTACTGCAGCTAAAGAATAAGAGGCAAAAAGTAACTCATCACAAATAAGGATGTACTAGGTGCCGTTGTGAGTTTATAGTTCTACAGTTTTGTTTTGATTTTTAATATTTTTTTGTCCCATAGGCTTTATTTTACAGGACAGGAGGAGAATATTTTACCAGTGACTCTGAGGACAAATCTACGGAGCCCGGCAAGGGACATGAAGGGAAAAAAGGAGGAGAAAAAAAAAAATGAAGAAGCGGAGAGTGGTCGGGGTGTGCATAAAAAGCGTGTTAATTATGAAAAAAGAGATGCACCATGAGCAGAACTTTCCAAAAGATGGATGAAGTGGAACTAATTGGTGGAACCTACATCCATGGTGTGAAGACTTGAGCCAATCTCAAAATAGAACTCTATAAATCGTTCCAATCTTTTCCACTGTGCGTCCTCCATGTTGAACTGACCGACTGAAGTGCCAATAGTAAACAAATAATTAACATTATAATTCTTACCTGTTTGCAAACTTATTTTTCTTCTCTGATGGCACATTTCCTGACTTTTTTGCACCCCCCTGTGTGATCTTATCTTAAGAGCTGTTGTGACAAGTACGTTTCTAATTTGACATGTATTATCTTATCTCTTATCTTATATCTTTTTTTGCTAAACTAAACCACTGCACTCTTCATCTTGGATTTGAACACGGTCTTCTAAAAGGATACTTAAGCAAAAGTATAATAACATCAGATATGCACAAACATTATGTCACTATAAGTACGTGGAGAGAGTTTATTTTCTCAGGCCTTCCTAGTTTATCTTTCCCAATTCCCATATCAACACACAGCCAATCCCTACTGATTACAAGAGTTGACTCAAGCCTGAAAACCTTTCACTTTTTTGTTTACCCTCTGTCGAATGAAAAACTATGCAACACGGTGTACAGTATAAGAATCAATACCTCCTATTGTAGGCTTAACTGGAAACAATATCTCTGTTATTGTGAGTCTAAAATCAGGCTGAGGGGAGGTTAGCGGCGACTGGGCCTTTCATTCAGAGACAGAGTCCAGCGGTGCGTTCACACTGAGCTCAAATTGTTCGAAAACTCACATGTGGTAAACATATCCAAAAAACACAAAAAAATGCAACAATAAGTCATTCATGCACCTACAGTAAACCATAGAGAAGAGATAAACATTCTCCAGTGTTTTTGCCATCAACTAAATATAACCAAACCCAGCAGTGCGGTCAGCCAAAAGCTTAGACATTATTTTTTATAGCTAAATAGTTCTATCTCAAGGCATTTTATCTGCATTTAGCATCTGAATGCATGTCTGTGACTTCTTACTCACAACACAAACTGGGGATACACCATTTAGTTTTTTTTTTATGGAAAAGCACACAAGAGATAAAACAGGTTCTGAAGAAGTATCGCAGACTTTTTTTTTTGGACAATTAGGATTTGTATTAAGTCCTGAAACAGAGGAGCACAGCTTCAGACAGGAGCTTTTGGTAAAACCGTGAATTGAGCAAGACTAGAGACTGAGAGCGTTGTCGGCTTCCCCTCTGTGGCTCCGCTATCCAGACAACTACATTTCTCTGCCTGTTTGGCTTGGATATGGAGCCAATTCACTTAATACTTGTGGGACAGCTAAACATTTAAAGCTCCCATTTAAAAGGATCAAGTGTAGGCATTGTTTGGTTATTTTAACCATATGTGTTGGCTTTTCATGATCTGAATCCCTTCTCGAAAAACACAGTGCTCATGAAAATAAACATGGCTTGGCCCTACACAAATTGTGGACTAATTGTGTATTTGGACTAAATCATTCTTGAGGTTTGGGGGCTTTTTCCATTTGCTGAAGGACGCAAGGGAGTGACAGCTTGACATTGATTAGTGTGTTGACTTGTGCAATTGGAGACTTACCTGTAACGAATAGAACCACAAATGTATTAATACTGACATGGTAGAGCAGCAGCTGAAATCTTCTCTGTAATTTCCTCTAAAAATACACCTACTATTATCATAACAGCAAGGTAAAGAAAGGTGATCTGATACAGGTGTTTTCTTGAAGGCCTGTGTTTAAACATGGCTGTATCTAATGATACAGAGAGCCTGCGTCAATGGACTTTTGTGTTTACTGTATGGAGTAGTGTACTGCTTATAACTCACCATGCACTTGTTGGGTTTCTCTCCGGAGTGCACCCTCATGTGAATGAGCAGTTTGTAGCGAGCGTTGAAGGGTTTGTAGCGGCGGATGCAGCCGGCCCAGAAGCACGTGAAGTCTTCTCCTTTTCTTTGATCAATATGTACTTTCTCAATGTGCCGAACAAGCTCCTCCTGTTGGTCATAGGCAGCGCTGCAATCAATCCAGCGGCACACCTGCTTGTCGGTAAGTGTTCCGGCAGTTAAGTCCTCGCGCTCTACAGGTCTGTGGGACCCTGGAGGGGCTCCATGGGCGGTTTTATGTCCCATGGAGGAGGCTGGTGCAGTTTGTTGGCTCTGATGGTGCAGACCCCCTGGGCTGGGCCCCACGTACTGGTGCAGGTGGTAAGGGGGTGGCATTGCTGGACGAGGGTGGCAGTGATGCCCAATTCGACCATTTCCATGATGGGGATGATAGTGCTGCTGAAAGAGCTCGTCTTCGCTGTGAGTGAAGTCGTCCAGAGGTTCCTGCTTCAAAGCTGCTCCTGATCTCTGGGACACCTCCAACAGAGAGTCACTCTCTCCTGACTGTAGTGTCCCCGGCATCACTGACCCACTCATGAGCAGTCCCAGTCCATCCGCACCCCCCTCTGCCCCTACTGCCCCCCGACCCAGCTGCATGGAGCTCTGCTCCTCACACAGTGAGTGGCCCTCAAGCTCGACTGAGGACACTGAGGACGATGAAGAGGACAGGGACAGCAGGCAGGAGGCAGGGGATGACAGTTGGCACCTCTCCTGTCCCGGAGTCGACTGGGGGCTTCGCTGAGGTGGGGGCTTGTACGGGATGTCCCGAGTGCAGGATGCAGTGGGTGGAGATGTAGAGAAGCCTGGGCTGTTGTGGCTCGGGGAGAGGGTGCTGTGGAAGCCGTTGCAGGTGACCATGGACATTTGTGAAGAGATAGTAATGTCATCGATGGCTGTGGCGGCTGCGGGAGACGCTGTGGCTGCGGAGCTGGACTGTGAGGCCAGGGACAGGCAGTGTCTCTTCAGCCTGTTAGCACCAAGTCGCCGCGCTGAATGATGGGAGCCTGTTGGGGACAAAGCAAGCGGGGAGGAGCCATCTTCATTATTAAAGGGTTGAGATGCGTCTGCTGACACGGCACTGCTAACAGCGTTTACTGTACATATGCTACTAGCGCTATTGCTAATCTGTTGGCCTCCCATCAGCTTGTCCCTTGTCGCCCCTAAAATGTCCTCCTTTAGGAGTTGATATCCAGCCTGTGATGCGCTGTGACCACCGGGCCCCATGCTGGGGATATTGTAGCCCATTGAGCTCTCCTGTTTGATTTGGTAAGCGAGAGGGGAGTGAACACCGTTGGCAGTGCACAAACCGGGAGAGGCCACCGGTAAAGTCCTGGAGAAGTCTGAGGATGATCTGTTCAGAAAAAGACACACAGCAATATGAGCACCATTAGTCTGAGTCTGATGACAGACACAGCAGCAAGTCCTTCCCACCAGGAGAGGATCTGCCGCCTCCTCCCCTTCGCTTTCACCCCCAAAACTACTGTCATAAATGAACACAGAGGTGCAGACTATTTTATGATGTGATCTCAACTAAAATGTAAGAGGAAATAAGACCTACTTTTATAAGAAAACACACTTATGCCTACAGAGTTAAGCACGGGTGTGTAACTGAGCAGACTGAGATGGCTGTTGTGTGTTTGACAGCCTTTGATGACCAACAGGGTTAAATGTGGGTATAAACAGGGACTCAACTGTTTTAGTGGCATAATTGCAGCCTATGAAGGGGTCACCGTCTCCAATGCTGTGTATTATGGTGGGAATCTTTGCCCTGTTGAATGGAAACCCCAGGTCAAATTTCTCCATGCGTTGCTGTGATCTTCTACATAATCATTGCTGTCAGTTGGCTCATTATGGATTTTGTCCAAAGCCCCTGAGTGATGTGAGAAGAGCTCTCCTTTCTCTGCTCTGTCCCATGAAGGACGCGTCTTTGTCTCTGTCCTGAACACCAGTGGCACAGCTGCTCTCGCCCTGACACAAAGTCACAGACTTTGTCTTCACTGTAAATAAAGATTTGATCTGTTTCCCTGTTTCAGAACAACATTTCCTGTTTGGCAGCACAACACTGAGACAGCAGAGGTGCATGTCCAAGAGCACTTTACTGAACGGCTGACGGGAGAGCCATTGGAATTTCACACGAAATTCAGTTTGACTTGATCACCAGTAGTCACAAACAGCAAAGGTGAATTAGCTGAACATAAACGCTGTCCTCTGGGCTGCTTTGGTGTATTTTACGACAGCGGGTAAAGCTCAGATATACAGTGCTGTACGTACATCTGTTTCAGAACAGTAAAGATAACAAAGTCCACAAAACATCTGCATTTTGTTTGTAATGTGATCGTCAACAGAAAGCTTTATAAGTGAAAGAGGAACTAAATTTGAGTATGTGCAGTAAAAGTTTACCTTGTGTCCTGGTGCGGCGCGTCCTGCAGCAGAAGGTCAGGCCTGTCGCACTGAAGCCTCTGAGGGAACAGAGGCTTGTCATCCACAGCAATGTCCTTCTCTGAGCAGTATAAGCCATTGACCGGGGCTAAGACACAACAAAAATGTTTCAATTGTTAAAATGAAATATTAAATCCAATATACAATAATCAATCACAATTTAAGACATTTAACAGTGAACTCACAATAACTTGAAGGCCTTGATTTTATTACAATTTCATTAGTCACATTTTTATATTAGAAATTATTGGTGATTATTGGTGATAGCTTAAAATTATTTAAGTGAAGTTATATGATATCCCATTATATTTCAACTATCACTCAATATCTTAAATCTAAAAGCACCGGCAAACGCCATGACAAACATCTTTGAAAATATTCTAATCCAATTTTATCATTTAGCTCCTACTCCAACACAAATCTTTCAAGACCAACTAAAACCCATTTAAATGTTCTTCTGTGTCTGATTTGAAAATAAAACAGACAATGGGTCTCTTAGTTTGGCCACTGTCCAAAAAGAAAAAAAAACGAACTTAAACAAATAAAATAGCGCCATAAAATGTTTGGAAATACAGTTTGCTGCTGAGCGACTTGACGCACATGGTCTTTCTCTCTCGCACTCACATAGGTAAATCTTTCCCAACAATAAGACTACGCTCACTGCTCTATTTCAAAATACAAGATAGACAACTGCCAGGAAAGTAAATCCATGTTGCAAATGAGAAAAGCACAAAAAGAAGCCAGTCCCAGGACGATGATTACACGCCTGCAACCTACAATTGGGCAACAGTGCAAGTGTTTCCCAGCACAACTTTCAGACACTTGGCAACGTTGCTATCGCCACAAAGGTAGACAAGATCATCAGAAAACAAAGTTACCACATATTAATCACCTTTGTTAACATGTTTTAATTGGGAATTGGACATTAAAGTGTGCTAAATGAGTGTTAAAGATTTGATCCCTCTGCTTTACAGTGGTTGTGCTTGAGTGGTTTAGGGCTTTGCAACATTAACAGAATCAGTCATGCTCTGCGCAGGGTAACGGCCTCCTGAACATATGGTGGCTTGGCCCGGACCCAACAGTAAATTCAGTTTATATTGAATGTGTGCCACGGTAATTCAGCGTTGAACTTTTCATTGTGCGTTAGAGCCGAGTTTGATCAAGACATTGAGGCCAAAAAGAAGGAGACAGGGGACCGAGGGGAAATGTAAAACATCCACAAAGAGCGACAAAAGTAACGTGACACGAAAAGGAGGCGCTTTTCATGAGCTGCTGCTGTGGTGCTCAAAATAACCGGGACAAGACTGCGTATACGAGCAGTCAAAATGGGTTTCCTCCGCAGATGAGATGGGATGGGCGCACACTTGGAGATAGGGTGAGGAGATCTGTCACCTGGGAGGAGCTCAGATTAGAGCCTAGAGGTGTTCCAGGCTCATCCCTCTGGGAGAAGGCCCTCTTCCTTCAGGGGGAAGACTCTGGGGTATTAAAGCCAGAAACTCTCGTCTGTCCAGCTTCTTTCCCATGAGGCCGTGAGACGAGTGAACAGGCCAGATTCATCCTATGCTGTTCCTCTTACTATGGCTGTATGCTACTTTTGAAATGTTTTAAAATCAATATTTATTTCTGGCGACTATATTAAAAACTGGGACACAAAGGGAATTTGTAGGGGATGCAAAATTTTGACTTTTTCCCCCCATGTTGAAGGGAAAAAATGTTTGTAAAAATAAGTAAATTAAATGGACCAATCAGCATTTTGATGACAGACTTTTGTGTTTCTTTATAGGTTGACTTAATGTTTGATGCACCAACAGCCAAAAATAATTAACTTTAAAGTAAAAAACAGCTCTTTGGGCATAGCAACTGGTAAAAGCTAGAACACCTGGGACCAAAGTTGTGTAAAACCACCCTCTCACACCAAACATGCATAAACCATTAACCATAGCATTAAAATACTTCTTCCACCTCTGCAACATCGCCCGCCTATGCCCCTCCCTCTCCCAGACCACAACTGAAATACTCACACATTCATCACCTCACAACTCGATTATTGCAATAGCCTTCTCTATGGACTTCCCACCACTCACCATCTAAAAATATGAAATGCATCCAGAACTAAGCTGCCCGTTTTCTGACTCACACCAAAGGCTCCACTGCCTCCAAGCGCCTCCTTCTCCTCACCCAAGTCCCTCCATAACCTGGCCCCTCCCTGCCTCACTGTCCTCCTGCAGACACCAACCTCCTCACACCCATCACCCGCAATAAGCACCGGACCTTAGGGGGCCGAGCCTTCGCCGCCGCTGCCCCACCCTCTGGAACTCACTCCCATAACCCATCAGGAAATCGGACCCAACTGAACGTTTTTTCTTTTTCTGTGCTTCCATTCCTATGTTAAAGTGGGACTAACGGGGCGTGCCAGGGCCTTACTCCACCGACGCCCAAAATTAGAAATTTGCCACGAAAGGGGTGTGTGCTGAGGCTCTGGCGTGAATTGCAGGGGGTGAGTGTGTGGGCGGAGTCTGGGCAGTGAATATGCTGCTTCTCTGTCGATGAGGCGTGTGTGGGAGGGGCCACAGGGGCAGGGGGCGTGGCACTATAGGGGTGGCTTGGTACCGGCACCAGCCAATCAGGAAATTCAAATGTAGTAGCCTGTGTTGAACCTGAAGAGAGCCCCATACAGATGGTTTTAAGCACCAACATTGGATGTTTGCACTAAGATGTCAAAATAATGTCATGTAGACACTCATTTAGACAGTTTATCATTCATCAACTGGGGACAAATAAATAAAACTGGGACAAATCAATGGTTATGTGGAAATCCACAGAACTATTGGACAGAGGACTCAAAACGGGGACTGGCCCCTATATTTATTATTATTTTTATTTCTTAGCTTTTGGGATCACTGGGCCTTGATAACCAATTTTGTTCTGTCTTAAAGATGGAATTACCAGTAAATTAATATTTAGCCTATAATAAGAACTTGGTAGTGATATAAATAGCCTAAAATAGTTCCAGTAAAGAAGTTTCTTTAGCCTCCACTTTCTTCTTTAAAAATACTTTATTTCACGCTCAGCATGTTTGGTATTTTGTAAGCACTTAGTTTACAAGTGTACTATTGTATCCAGTTCCAGTAAGTGGCTTTAGAGCGATCAGGGTGGCATTATGCAGTTATATTCACAGATGTAAGTGTTCATTTACAATTTGGCATGCCACTGTAGAGTCTGAGCGCAGGCAAACAGGGGCAGAGAGGTGACAGCGCCAAAGAGCCACAGGCCACAGCTGCCCAGATACAGATGTGCTGGCTCATCCTCACACACCGACACCAAGGTGCAGACAACACTGGACACTTGTATAAAGACTCCTTTGTTATCTCGCCCTAAAACCACCGCGAATGGCAACATCCTCAGGTAAATGGTAACTGCGGGAGAACAAAGGAGGGATCTGCCTTTTGTTAAATTAAGAAACATTCCAACACAATTACCATGTTATTATAATTGTAGTTGTATCTTGTTACATCCGAGACAAACCCCACAATGTATCTATCAAAAACCTGTTCAAGCTCAAAAAGAAAGAACACTTATGAGAAGATGTACAGAACAAGCTAGAGTGATTAAATGGGTGGTTTGTCACTTGGGTCAGTTCGTCATGCTCTATTTCATTCAAATACAAAACTAATTGTGTAATTATGAAGGGATAAACGAAGATATCTGAGAACTTGTTTTTGGACATGTATGATTAGTCTTTTGGCTCTGGTCGTGAAGCGAAACAAGGTTCCAATCACCCTGCAATATGCTGCCTCTGATGTCATCCATTTGTCATAGCTTCTTCTTGTTGAAATCCTTCAGGAACGTTGCGCGCGGCCATAAACCTCAGACGCATCGTGACCGCGGGTGGAAACACAGAGCTCTTGAGTCCTTTTGCTCCGGCTGATTAATGCCGCAGCAGAGACGACGGCGGTCCACAGACAGACAATAGACAGAAACAATGAACAAGCGCAGACCCGATAATTCGGTTAATTAGAGCCGGGCTGGATGTTTAGTTGTGGCCGCTGTAACGGTGATTACATTGATTTGCATGCTGGCGGACTTTCCCATTGGGGATTATGGCCAGTTAGGGAGCAGTGTAATGGTATACCTGCTGGAGCGGCCTGAGGCGCTGATGATGAGAGTCATGTTCAAGTTCAATGCTGTGCCTTGGCTAAAAATTCTCCCCTGACCTCAGTGACTAATAAAGGACTAATAAAGCTTTGCAGACACATGTCTCCAATCTAACAGGGCTTAACCCCTCTGAAACAACATGGCCATTATCCCAACGGTGTTATACTTTTAAAAGAACTGTACAGAAATTATCAAAATATATTCCATTTTTAATGTTATACATTTTTGTTTTGTTTTGTTATTATTACACAGAAACAAACGAGTAATTACAGAAAAGTTATAAAACAGATACACTTGTGTACCCTCCCCACTTAACCACCGACCACCACCACCACCACCACCACACACACACCCTGTAACTGTACCACAGGTGCTAGGTTCACATGTGGCGCTGGTCTTCTTGGTTAATTTATTAATTAATCGTTTGTTTGTTTGTTTGGGACAGTGCATGTCAATGAACACACACGAGACCCATGCATGCAAACTTCCCACTCCGGATTTTAGCCAATATTATTATTTTTTACTTTCTCCAGCTACGGTATCTCAAGACTAAGATTACTTTTAAATTAATTTAAAAGGATTTACAAATGTTCTTTTAAAACCTGATCCAGTCCAGCAACGCATGTGAAACCTTAATTTTACATTAGTTAATATTCAAATTAGGCAACCATGGCACAACAGAAACAATTACACATCAAATAATAAAGTTTCAATTTTTTAGCATCATTGTCCATTTCAATCGTATACCATTCAAATCTTGTAAAGCATAATGCACATGTGCAAGCCATTAATATTATTATTTACCAGTTGTGATAAAAATACTGTTTGTTTTTATTTTATTTGAGGAGGAGTAAAGCGTGGCAGGTAAAGGGATTCACAATGTTAGTTAAAGGCTCCAATAGCAAGTTTTCACTTCCAGGCTTTTGTTCCTTCATCTCACATTTGAGATCTGAAACAACATGGCACTTGTCCATTATCTCGAGGAAGACTCGGCGTGAGCGTACAACGCCTTTGACAAACCGAAGGAGATCAAACCAAAGTGACACACAGTTAAAGGCAGAGTTGCTGTCCGCATGGATGAACCTCACTCCTCAGTCTCTGTGTCATCAGACAAGAGCAGCTCTCCATCTGATCAGCAGATGGGCTGGAGCGCATTATTAACTGTAATTGGTGGTAATCTCAGGCGATTTTTTTATTTGGGTGACACTTAATTTTCTATAATTCTCGCCTCTCCCTTTCAAGTCACCTCGGTGCTGCGCTAAGTGCCAGAGCGAGACCGCGCTTGTGCCAGCGCTTAATGC
>OMNZ01046278.1:0-16501 GCA_900303255.1 Lesueurigobius sanzi | reverse complement strand
AAGTTAAAACAGACAATATAATAACATTGCAGAATAGAAACAATCCCTTTGCCTGGTGGCGCTTGGGCCTAACACAGCAGGGGGTCAGTGATGTTCACACGTCTGACCTCTGATTAAAAAGTCTTTAAGTTTATTCATGGAACAAACTTTGGGCACCCCTGGGCTAAAGCCTCCTGCCTGAGGGGAGAGCGGGTCAAACAAATATTCTGTGTCCAGGGTGAGAAGGGTCGGCTTATACAGTCTATGATCCTCTCCCACACTGTTGCACCAAATAGTCCCTCTTCTGTAAGTTAGTTTTATTGCTGCAGTGCAGTCTAGCTTGATCTGTTCTGTTAGCAGTTAGTAAAAATCAGACTTTAAAAGAGAAGCTCAAGGCTGCTGTCCTGAATACGTTTACAGCCATGCTTTGTTTTATATAGACATGTTTGAGTTCAAAACATTAACCTTTCTGTAACTTGGCCCAGGGAACGCTCATAGCAGGCCTGAACAGCATGACTCAGTAAATACTGGGCTCCAGGGCTGTTATCACACCTCACACCCACTGCCTCTGTCTGTGTTCTCTGTGGTACTTTGATACTGCGGCCTACGTGCCACACAAGTCCCCCATAATGCTAAAGGCTTTGCAGAAAAAGACCAAGAACGAAAGTAAATTCCATCGACATCTGAGACACTGTGCCTCACGAAAGACTTAGCTCAGATCCTCAAACAGACAAAGCAGTGATGACAGAATCAGATGAAGTAGAAGTCAAATTACTATTTGTACATTTGTTATGAGATCTCTTCTTGACTAAAAGAATGAGTGTTAAGGAGAGACACTGCAGGTGAACAGCAAAAAAAAAAAAAGTGATATCAATTTGAAACTTCTGCTGTAGACCCATTTCATGTGACGTATGCAGGTGTATGCGCGCGCAGACAAAAGCAGAACAACTTGAATACTGCATTGTTTTCGTGTTTAAAGCAACACAATGCCATCATGTTGCGTGTTGATCGCACAAATAGGAAGCACCAACAACCCAGGACTTAATCGGTCGCAGGTGTGCACTTTTCAGAGGATTAGACGAGACTTGCCAACTGCTCTGAAGTTGAATAAGGATACACACATTTGTGGCACTCAGTTTATGTCTGGTAAGAGTATTTTATATACAAAGAAATGGTGTTTGACATGAAATAATGAACAATAATCTTTTACTAGTCCTTATCGTAAACCAGCATGTACAGAGAGAGCTGCGTTAGGCTATATATTTAGTGCTTTGAGAAATTTTGTAATAAGGCTTGAAAAGTACAATAATTATTATTAGATGGCGATTAGGGGATATTCCCGTGAGCGTTACATGCCAATAACAAAATGCCTTAGCTGTTGGATTTATCTTGCGTCCTACATGACTCTGCACCCTCCAAACTTACCGGTAAATTATTACACATATTTTGCATGTGTCCCGCAATCATTTGTCTGCACAAACAACAACGTCAATGGGCCTCATTCACGAAACAAACTTACAAACAAATTTTAGTTGTCGCCACAGTGTGAGAAACATTTTGAGATGATGGATTGTATTTACAATTTCCCATATAGTTCTAAGGAGAAACGTTGAATCAGTGCAATAATTACACTCCTTATTGTAAATATTAGGTAATTTATTTGTTTCCTTGTGAATTTATTATGTTAAGAGAGCAAACTGGCCCACAATCAGAAAAAAATGATGTTTGCCAGCAGTGTCTCCCTAAATAACCTTTTTTTAAATGATATTGTATAATCATTTTGGGGCCCCCAGTTCACTGCACTGCGGCTGCCCACTGCTCCTAACAGTTTGGGCCCCAGCAAAGATGGGTTGAATCCAGACGATGCAGCCCAGCTCAACCACCATATCCTTTTTATTAAAATACTGTAGACTTAAGACAATGCTTACTTAAAGGGACTGCAAAGATTCATTCTAATCCACTGATGAAAGCCGCAAAAGTGCAGGAAGAAAAGCACATTTCTTTGGGTCCATCATTTTATTATTCAAATATTCATTGTCTTATTTAAGCAGCTACTTAAGTCAAAAGAGAATTTCACGAGAGACATTAACATTCAGTATTTAAAACGTCATCTATGTAGCAGAATACTGATGCAAATGCACAAATGGAGATATAGACAATGGGAGACCAAATTATGTGCTGTTTTACCATTACCATATGCTAATACTGGTCTGAGTGGTGCTGCGTTACAAATTAGAGAAGGGTCACGTTTAAAAGCCTCAAACTCATACATTTTGGAATGTCATTTACATTTTTGGACAAAGTAATGAGTTGACCAAATAAGTATTGGTACAGCAGCTGTACTATACCATTTGTCGAGTTAAAAATCTGTTTATTATAAGTCACTGGATATCCCAGTTGAGAAAAAAGTTTTTGACTGCAGTCTTTGATCATGCAACAGCGAGATACGTAGTTCATTCTGTCACACAAAGCTACACAGAAGAGATTTTCCTGTGCCTAATTTGTCTGTTGTGTCAAAATTGCAAGACAGGAGCTTTGGGCAGACAGCCAGCCTTGAAATCTCAAATCTTAGACTTTAGTTGCTGTTTTCGCCAGAGGACAGAATAAAAAACTACAATGCCAAATTTTCACGAAAATCCTTTTCCAAAAAAAGTAACATACAGGTAATTATGTCTGGACAACTGTGTTATTAGTAAAATACATGGGATTGTTATCAATCAATCAATCAATCAATCAGTTTTTGTAACACCCAAGTCATCTCAGAGGTCGATACACACACAAAAGAAGTCTATATCAAACATCAAACAACAAATGTCAAGTCAGCCTGGGGTTTCCCTCATCCTTAAGGTGCATACACACCTAACGTGATCATGTGGCCATCTTCCATGTGAAGCCTGGTTTATGGTTGTGCGACCGGCCACGCCCACCAAATTGCCGTACGGCTGAAGGGGGGTTGAACCGTTCGGACTTCTACGTTGCTCCCCTACGTTCACATTGAAATGAATATTCTTTTTGAATTTTTTTAATAACATAAAAAGTGAACACACAAAAGCACTAAATCAGGGAAACAAAGTATCACTCGAAAATAAATTGGACCATGCAGAACGAAGGAGTTTGTTATCTGTTGTGCATGTATCAACCAATCACAGAGCTGCAGTGTCCGGCACGTTGCCGTATAGTGACATTTGGGAGGAAGCACACGTTTCTTTTTTTTTACTCAGAGCAGTGAGCTCCGTAGCCCCCACGAGCTCACTGATCACAAATCATACGGATTTACCCCTGAACATGGGGACTGAAAAAAATAAATATATTTTTTTGTGTAGGTTCTCAGTCGTACAGGAGTTGTCCATCGTAGGCAGAAATTCTTCAGTCTTCATCTGTCAACTACTGTTCAACTACAGAGTACAGATGAAGACTGAAGAATTTCTGCCTAAAATGAAATATAGTTTTGTCAGTGAGACTTGTGTTGGGACAACAGTCCTATTACATTTTTTCAGAGTGAAAAGAATATAAACATTGTAACCAGCTGGGATTGAACCCGGGTCTCTGGTGTGCCAAATGGATGCTTACTGTGAGCGCCACTGAAGATGGTGATGGCAACGGTGCTCACAATATATCAATGTAATAGGGGCCAGACGTTAAAGCTGTAGCTGCGTCAATGTGCGTCTATAAGCGATGTCTTTGGCAGATTTGCGCGTTCAAGAATGGGCGGCATGAGTGATGACGCGCGTTTGGTCTGAACGGGACTTTAGACCTTCCCCTGTGGCAAGGAAAAACTCAAGAAAACCACGTGTCCAGCCAGAGCTGCAGAGGCTACCACCACCAAGCCCCATGGCAATTATAATGACACTGAAAAGCCTGTTTAAAAAGGAAAGTCTTGAGTTGCTTTTTAATAGCCTTGACAGAATCCAGGTAATGCAAGGAGAGAGAGAGTTCTTTTCCAGAGACGAGGAGCTACTACTTAGAAGCATCTGTCTCTAGTTTTGTAACAGGTCGAGGGACCATCAGCAGATTCTCACCTGAAAACCTCATACTACAAACAAAGGTGGGCTGGATCAGGCCAGTGATGTATTCAGGAGCCTGTCTGAATGGCTCTAAAAGAGCAATAAAAGAAAAGACCAGGATTTAAAACCTCACTCTGAAAGTGACAGGCAGCAAATTAAGAGACATTAGAATAGGAATAATGTGGTCCTGTTGGTGTTATTGGTTAGTACAATAGATTGCACCACTGTCGCCCAAAACTAATCCCTGTGAAGAATTAGGATGTTAGATTGGTTGAGTTTAACAAAGAGTTGGACCACAAATAAAAATATAAGTGTGCTTTCTCATTCATTGCACAAACAATGCTTATATTGTGCCTGTGCTTGTGCCTTTTCTGCAAATGAAGTTTCTACCAATGGAAAAAAGTGCATTTGATTTGATTTGAATTGAGAAACAACAGCAAAATAATGTGGTGTAGAGCCTAGCTGTATATGAACTCCCTGTCTGGGTCCTCTCTGGGTCTCCATAGACCTCCATATATACAGTAAATTAATGTTTGAACTGTCTACTTTCTATTTCTATCAATTAAGTGCACATAATGATTGTGTGTCTCTCTCAGTGATTGATCATAAACTTTTAAAATTAATTTTAGTGTGCTATAATAGTGGCTGCATTTCTATTTCTATCCTCTCAATATATCCTCTCTATTTTCTCAATATAATCTCATCAACACTCCGTCGACTGCCTCACTGAAAAAGACTTTGCATTTCTCCAGTTGCTGTATGCATCCAGAATAATAATCTGCCTCATTACCCTTTGCGCTTATTACCTTATTACCTATAGCACTGCAATTTTTACAGTCCCAGAGTGGCCTTATGGGCACGGCTGTTTCCCACCCAATAGAGCAATAAAGGACAAAATTAATCGAGCCTTTTATTATTATAAAGATGGAAGTGTATGATTTAACGCCAGCTGACAGTTTAGGGTCCATTCCTGACCCCAATAACATATATCTCAATAAGGTATATTGTCACACACTGTACTCCACTCCTCCGTATCAAGTGTAATGTTGTTGGATTCGGGCACATGTTCTTACAGCCAGTGGTTGTGCTGACGCAGTGGGTTCGACAAGAGGCCGGTTCACATTTACCTTGAGGAGGTCTAACAGAGCTCTCCCCAGCAGCTGGCCTTTTGATGTCCGCCATGAAAGCCCCTTATTAGGATCAGCGCGAGGCACAATAAATAATCCGACAGTCGTGGAAGATACAGTACTGTGAGTGAAAGTGTTACACAGAAGGAAGACAGTAGCCCAAAGCTTTTTATCTATGCACAAACGTTTTCTTAAAATCTAGTGTGTTGATACAAATGTGGAGTAATGGGTACAATGTTTATGATGTTTCAGAAGGGAAAAACATATAATATAATACATGTTTTTGGGTTGTTTTTTTTTTCATGGCAAATTGTGGGTCAGCAGTCATGGTATGCCTATAGAAACTTGTAATGGTTTTAGTAGTAGTTAGTGATGGGATTCATGGCTCTTTACTGGGATCCTTTTATTTCAAAAACCTGTTCAAAAGACTGGCTCTTACATATTCAAATTCTTTAAAAGCTGACAGGCACACCTTCATATTCAAATTATCCAAAATTGTGATGGTACTGATTTTTACCCTTTGAAAAACATGTATTAGAATTACATTTTGTGCCACAATGTACACAAAAGGCTATATTTTATTGATTTCTCTGTTTGTCTGTTGTCTGCCCTGCTGTTGTTCTGATATTCAAGTTTATTCTAGGCAAATGTAAAAGACTGAAAAAGATCCAGCTCTTTTTACAATCAAAATACGATTCGAACCGTTCATCTCAAAGAGCCGTTCAA
The DNA here is from genome assembly GCA_900303255.1 of Lesueurigobius sanzi. NCBI lineage: Eukaryota > Metazoa > Chordata > Actinopteri > Gobiiformes > Gobiidae > Lesueurigobius > Lesueurigobius sanzi. The sequence goes on along the minus strand of OMNZ01046278.1, from coordinate 10,665 downwards.
AAGAACTGATTCGGTCATGAACGTCACGTGACTAGTAGCAGCAGCTTCAATAGTTGTGCTTGGTGGTATGTGTGATACAAAACAGGACTCGGGAGTACACAATCACATCACATATAGCAGGGGTTAGGGCTGCACAATATATCGCAAAAAATATCGTATCGCAATAATAGGTGAAAATATTGCAAATTTACTGACGTGTTTCAACTGACTGAGATTTTTTACATTTTTCGTCAACCCCCTGTAAAACCAAACATGCACGGACCATATAAATGTGCAGAAGTTCAGTTTTAGTTATAACCTTCCTAATTTAGTCTGTGTAAGTTCTCAGTCGTACAGGAGTTGTCCATCATAGGCAAAGTCTTCATCTGTACTCTGTATTTGAAGTGTAGGACGTTCCGTTCTTTATCCAAAGAACTTCGTCAGCACTGAGCAGAATTGACATGCTCGCGGGTCTTTCATGGGAGGGATCATGGGAGGCGTCACCGTGAATGCCTGCACCACCCCCATCCAGCCTGTCCGTCCTTGGGAGAGGATCCCCCCCTTCATGTGGACCTCCCCGAGGTTTCTTCTTTGTCCCAATGGGTTTTTGAGTTTCTCCTTGCCGAGAAGGAGGGTCTAAGGATAGGGGAATCTCCAGCACTATTAATATTCAATTGTCTTTCTTTTTCTTGTGAAGCCCTGCGAGGCAACTTTGTTGCGATTTTGGGCTATACAAATGAAATTGAATTGAAATATTATGAAGAAACCAGTAGGAGGAGTTCACCTCTAAGTCCCACCTCTCTTGGTTCTAAAGGTTGGAAAAAGAAAACATCTTGCCCTATTCACACCTAATTACTGCTTGTTACCTTCCTATTGACTTACCCTGGGCTTTGTTCTAAGGCTGTTACACTTATCAATGGCCCTGCCCTGGCTACTGGCCCTGTCTCATTGGCATTACATAGGGATGGTTTCTGTCTACGGATGTTGTTGTATGTCGGTGCTAAATTAAACGTAAGTCCTCTATTACGGTTCGTGGATGGATTCTCTTCTTAATAAATATGGCTTCTTTTACTCCCTGTTCAAACCATCTGTTCTCTTTCGCTAAAATCTTAACTTCGCTGTCCTCAAATGAGTATCCTAATTTAGTTAATTTTCTGGCCTTGGTTTGGTTCTGGTTATGCTTATGATATTGTATATATTCTGATATTGCATGTGTCTGAATTGAATGGAACGGTTTATCTAAGTATAGCATATTGCAAGTTTTTTCAATAATTGATTCATTTAAACATTTTAGGTTTTTATGTTATGCTTTTGTTTGGAGAGCCCTCTAACAGCTAACAGCATGCTAACAAATCAATGTTTCTGTAATAAACGCAGTTTGAGTGCAGAACGGCTCAGAATGGGTCCGGTGATGAACTATAAAAATTTGATGAGGCAACATTAAAAGTTCAAAGAAAGTCAATTTTGTAATTTGCCCCCTTAAAAGAGAGCATAATGATTGCTGTTAAAACTTCTATTCTTCGTAGTAAAAATGGATAATCTTCAGCATAATAAGACAAACATTACTCAGCCACTCAGCGCAAACTATTAAAACTAGACATTTTCAACTTTCTGGAAAAAAATGAAGAAGCAACTACGTTAAAGAGCATTTGACAGAAAAAGGTTTAGGAACCTCAGGTAGACAGTCATCATAGAGGTATTTGGTTCCGGCACTTAGAGCAGTCCACTACAGTAGCCTTTGAACATCCACCATGAAAGCCCCTAACAAGGATCAGTGAAAAGCACAATAATAATCCGACGGGGGACGAAACATATATAGGCCTATGATAAAAGACGAAGGTAGGACGAAAGGTTTTCAGAAGCTTAGACTTGAGAGACAGGTGGTATGGATGACCGATGAATGCGGTGGTGCGTATATAAAGTGGCGCATTCGGGGGCGTGCGGCGTGTGGGGAAATAACAGTATTTGAATGATAGCGGTGACACACGCCGATGTCTGCTCTGGGCCTATGTGGCTATTCTAATAAAGCCGCTGCGGTTTCGTTCCATCTTAAATGCTTCTTAATCTTGTAGTAAATGACGTTCCTTGGCCCGGGGTAAGGGAAGTGAAAAATGCAAACCGTTCTCCCTGTCGCTGTCGGGAGTTCGCATGTCAATAGGAATAAGTAATGCAAAGCTAGAAAATCTCCCATATGTCAAGTACTTCATATTGGAAAAGAATACAAACTGTCAGCCTGTGCCGCTGCATTAGAAGGTGAACTGCCAGCAGAAGCACTTAAAGGTGGAGAGGGTTCATACTGCATAGGCTGCCGTGTGCTCTGTCAGAGAGCATTTCCTTATAAGCGCTTCTGTACCATAGGGGAGAGGCCTTATTTGCTGGTGACATTTCTCTAGTCAACAACAGTGCCCGTCACAAGCAATTTTAACTGGATTGCCAATACAATGTGCTCCCCAGCCCCGCACGATCCCTGACCTTTTCTTTAAAAATCAATGCTGTTCCATAAGAGGGGTAATTTGTGCTTCCTTCAGATAGACAGAAATGTTTTCTGCCATCAAGGACAGTCATCAACAACAGCCCTGGAACATACTGTGCACATTATCTTGGAGGTATAGAGCAGAGGTAGAGGAAATGGTGCTTCACTAAAAAAAACACAATTTTACACTTTGCAGGACACCTAACTATACAGTTACTATTATTTTCTCGAAAATTCTGATTCCTATTTACTGATCAGTAAAATATAGTTTCGCCTCTGACCGAACAGTGTAAGTCCAATGCAGAGATTAATGACTTTGCTATAACCCTCTTTAATCAGTCTTCTGTTTTCAGTGAGACAGGAAGTATTCCATATTATTGCATGGGAATAGCGCTAACCCATATGACAATAAAAATCAAATGGTGGCCGGATCCCAGTGACAATGTTCCAGTTCGGAGAGATTGATGATTTACTTCTTCTGCTTTATTCTCAAATACTGACACTTTTCCCCATCCACTCCTCCTATTGGTCCTATTGTAACTTGTTGAATCATATTTGCAGTCCCTTGATTTCAACATAGTCAGCAAATGCAGCCTTGTGATTTGTCTCATCACTATAACAGGTACCAAATAATGTGGCCGTCTGTCAGCCTTTAGCTTTGCCTGATCTAATGGCGGCAGAGTGATTTGTGCTCAGGGCTGTTGTTTAGTAAACCTGGCAGAAGCCAGATTGATATGTGTAGCACTATAAATTGAGTTCTACACGTTATCAATCTGCGATGGCTCCCGTTCAAACTGTCCGTGAAAAGGAGGGACATTCACTACAATGGATTTGGTGAACAATCTGTCTTCCATATTGCACTTTTAGCCAGTCATAGTAGCGAGTCATGTGACGTATGACAGACACTATGTGTTAAAAAATATAACATTTAAAAAAGGTGGGATGTGTTGAACGCAGCATTTACAAAGTCCTCCAACATAGCCATGTTTGTTTTGCAGAGACAGCGCGCTTCTGATTATCTTCATATCCCGCCCCCAGCCACACAGCAGACACGTCATTGGTCCGAACCACTAACCGCTAGTCTTTCAAGATGGATTTGTTGTGAAACTGAAAATTCAGATATCGCAGATTTTGCAGCTCAAGGTTAGTTGTTTAGAGGTTACATGTTCTCCCCATGTGGGTGGGTTTCCTGCTGTCACTCTGGTTTTCCCACAAAAGCATGCACAATGGACTAAATTGTGCATGCTTTTGGGCTAAGTGGTCCTTACAAAATGAATCACTAGAGCTATAAAAGCATTTTGCTGGATTTTTTTGTCTTTGGTGTTTTATTATTTTCATATTTGTGCTACATTTTCTGTATGTAAGAAGAATGAATCAAAGGTCGAACTTGAAGTCGAAGTGTAGTTTAATGATGCAGAAGGAATGGCAGGAACGACTGGACTGAAGACTAACTACTTATCGTCAGGAAATTCCATATGGTCATGACATTCCAAACAGTTATAGCTCACCATTTCTCAGATTCCTAACACTACACATACCCAGACTATATGCCACTTCAGCAAAATAAATTGTCTACCGTTCACATAGCCCAGACATGACCCTGACCAGGCTTTTCGGATCCACTGGGCAACACCACGCTGGATATACAGTATCTATCACCTTCAACATGGCACCCTCCAGCAGCAGCTGCTAATCGCTAAGACAGATGGTCAGTAGTTACCAAATATTTGATTAGCCTCCGTTGTTCCTTTTAAACTCCAGATATTTGCATTTTCACTTCCCTCGCATGAATAGGGTTGGAGGCGAGCGGGCTGTAGCTTCAGATTAGCAGCAAGAAAATGATTAGCAATACATCCATCTCCTCCAGCGCTTCTCATCACAAACTGGAAATGGTTAAGGTCGGTGATTACTCAGAGAAGGCAAGGATTTACACGATGAAACGATTCCACTGACACCAGCACAAACAGATGCTCGCGAGGTCAGGACAGGGCTGATGGGAACACGGAAAGGATCTGCCGCGCACTGTAAAAAACTGCACTCCAAGCAGTAAAGTTACTGTGTCTTGTATTATGAATGATAAGAGCTCAGGGAAGTTAAAGTCAGGCGAAGTCTTGAGCAGAGTTTGCCAGCAATATGTGTTACTGCTGCCGTGGCAACTCACCCAATACAATGCCATTCAAGTGCCTCTGCAGACTCTGGCCTTGAGGGAGTTATTTAGCGAAATGTAATGACACTTTCTGCAGGTTGAGGTATGAAATAGCAGTGCAAATAAATAGATCTGCGTCAGCACAGATGATGTCATTCTTAAATATTCAGTCTAATATCTGGCTACATGTCAGCAAATACAGTTCATGCTGTGAATGCACTTTACCAACTGTTGAATATATTGAATTAGTCTACTGTAGTATGTTCTTTTCCATTTCCTAAGATAACATTAAAGGGTCATTTTTGATGATACATGATACAATGCATGCTGTTATCTGGTGATAAACCATGAAAAACGATATTTTGGGATCACATTTACACAACAGTTTAGTAGAGAAAAGTAGGCCCAAGGCAGAGATAACGTGGGCGTTTTGACGAGAAGCGGACTTCCTCAGGGCGTGTCAGTCAGTTTAGTAGTTTTCTTTACTTTAAAATCAGATTTTGTGACTCAATAAAATGCTTGCAATGCTTATTCACCTTATTTTAGGAACTTGCAGAGGGTGCCGCCATCCTGTGTTCGTGGTCAAACTGCAGGTCTGACATGAGCTGACAAACAAACTGTTGGGTGAATATATTGATCAGCTTTGGTGCTTTATGGTTCCTCACAGCCAATTAGTCAGATATAATCAAATCAAATAATCTTTGGTCATAAATCTGAAGCGACACAAACTTATTTCCTTTCTACTATTTTCTCTATTTGTTTTGTTTATTCCCATTTTATAATAATAATAATAAGTTGCAGGAGCCAGGATTCGACCCGCTCTACCATCTGTGCCACTGTCGTCCCCCATTTTATTTCCTTCACTCTCTTCCATCAACAATGGATGTCCCAGCTTACAAAGAGCAAATGCTTACACAACGAAGGTGGGCGGGGCTGAATACGTTTTTTTTTTTTAGCATGAACAGAATACGTTTGTGTAGGTTCTCAGTCGTACAGGAGTTGTCCATCGTAGGCAGAAATTCTTCAGTCTTCATCTGTACTCTGTAGTACTCTACAGAGTACAGATGAAGACTGAAGAATTTCTGCCTACATGAACAGAATAGCTCCATTAGTACACAAATACAGATGAATGAACACAAGAATGAGCAAAGAAAGCAACACAAGTGAAAGAAGTCCTTTCCTGATTCCACACCATGTCAAGGACTAGGGCTGGGCATCATTTTCCGATACTTTAACGATACTTGCTTTAGGATACAATACTTTTTTCGATACTTATACTAAATTATTTGTCATCTACGCAAAAAAGTAAATATCTAGATAAGTTTAAATTACCCAAATTTTCTTTCTAAAGAAAAATATTTTTTCGGTACCTGTTTTCGGTAATTTATTTTTCGATACAGGACAGGTCCATATTACATCCTGCTCTGCGTCTCCTATTTCTTCAGTGCGCTTCATATCTGTTTTAAGACCTGAAGTTGTCACCAGAGTAAAGGCTGTATAGCTCGTGTATTGAGTGCAGAAGAAGTGGGTAATTAGCTGACGGCTGACTCAGGCCACTGGCAGCTTTGTGTGTCAGAGCAGGGATGGAAAAACCGATGAAGCTCGTCTCCCTGGGTGTCATAAAGCCTTGCTTTATGGCCAGTTTGTGTAGCCTCCGTGGATTAAGTTCAAAGAAAGACGACCCTCTTTTCTCCATGCATCTTAAATCCGGTTTCTTCTCCCTCTCCCATGGATCAATTCTCCAGGCTGCGCTCTGGTATCCCTGGAGTCAGCAGTGATAGGGGAACTATCGGAAGCGTGGAGCGGACGCAGAGGTCTAAAAATACATTATTAAAAGGACAATTTCACCTCACATTTCATGGTCTACATAGAACAGCATGACCGTTCCATCCAGATTACTTTTTTTCACACCCAGAAACAGTATGTTCCAGCTCATGAAGGACTGCAACTCAGGTCACAATGGCTGCCTTCACAGTAGGACACACTAGCACTACCATTTGAAGGCAGGAATAAGCCTGCAGTGAATGGCTTTATATAAATTAGCTCAATTATATAGCTTTTACATCAAGGAACCACTCACTTATTCACTCTCATATTCATGCACTATGTGCAGAGACACTGCACGCAAAGTGAGGTAAGTGCCTGGCCCAAGGACACAAGAACAGCATGCACTGGTGAAAGCTGGAATAAAAGCAGGTAAATGGTAAATGCAATACCAACTGAGCTACTGCCTCCATAGCTTAGAGAGAGAGTCTGTCACACTCTACGCAACAATGGGAAGTGAAATGGTTAATTAGCAGCACAACTGTTACTAACATGACACTAATAATGTTGAATTCTCTCTTCAACTTCTTCTGTAACAATGACTTGGCTATGATGATCTAATGGCAGAACAAATTAAATAACCAATTCTGATGTAATAAAGAGATACACTTGCCATGCTGTCATCATTGAACTGAACTGAACAGTTACTGTAGTCCACTACTGTGTTTATCATGTGACTAACTTGGAGTTACAGGTAAAACCCCAGTTTACGCTTCACACAAAGATGCATTAGTCAAGTCAGAGCGTGGAAACTGACCAAGTGATGCCCAGTTAATAAAAAGCTGCTGACCAAGCACAAACTCCACATATCTCCAGGATATCATGCTATTAAAGCTCATGATGCTGGAGGAAGTCGACACCTCCAGTAGTCCTTCTCCCCTGTCTCCAAAAGACAAAAACTTTGTGAGCAGAATTTTCTCTCCAATGTCAGTTGTTTTTCTTCGAGCATTGTTAAGCCACGACAAAATGCAAGACTTTTTGACCTTCAGCCACTATGCACCATTATATTTTTCCTATGGCCTATTACTGCCTTACGGAACCAACACCACCTTGACAACAACAACAAGCCGGCTGTACGCACAGCCAGCCTGCAGACCAGTGCCTAACCAAGTCCATGAACAGAGGCCACCTGCTCCATGCTCACCCTGGCCCTTGTCTATCCACACAGCAGCTCTAACACTGGCTTTTACCAATTTCATGGCTTACGAAGCAAATGTATACAATTAAACGGTATACAATTATTGATTGATCAATCATTATTGATTGATCAATCACTCAATCAATAAATGTCCACATTGGAAAACAACTATTAAAATATTGCTAGAAACGCTGAGATTAAAAAAATATAATGATTATGAAACATCTCTTTTGTGCTTAAAACATAAAAATAAAGCTGTATTATTATTATTTTCTGCACCTATTAATGGATTCATTTGTTAGTTGTTTATAATTTTTTTCTCTTTAATTTTTATTTTATTATTCCTTTCTTGATTCCTCCAAATGCAAATGAATGTGGTGCAACAGTTTAAAACAATCAGTTAAATCCACATGACGTGACACTTTGGTCTTTTCCGGGTTTTTCAGGCTTTTTCAACCGACTGGGCAACGCCATCACAGTGAGATTGACAGGTGTCAGAAAAGTCTCTCCAACAGCAGCCGTGTGACACTTCACCCACTGCCTGCATGAATGTAGTTTGAATGAACGGTGGTGGTCGGACATTGTCAGCCTTGTGTCAGTCATCCCCGGACTACAATAGAGGCTTACCACCACTGAGCGGAGTGAATGAATAGTGACAACAGTGCATTGAGAAACTTGTGACACAGACTTGAAAAGTGAAATACAATTGTAAGCCATTATTATTATGATGGAGAGTTCAATCCCCCCAATGTTCACAGCAAAGTTACGCCCTTGGTTCACTCACACACTACGTTCATACAGGCAGTGGGTGAAGTGTCTTGCTCAAGCACACAATGACAGTTTGCACCTGCAGGAGCCGGGGTTTGAACCACTGACCTGATCATGAGATGACCCACTCTACCCTCTGCGCCAGTGGTTTTAAAATGGTCTCGCTTCATCTCCTCGATTGCTTAGGTCTAACTATCTGAACCCCCCGCCCCCTTAAGAGGATTCAAGAAAGGAGTAATGCAAGGCGTAAAAATAAAAGAGGAAATAAATACATGAATCAATTTGAATTATTTGCCAATGTGGACATTTATTTATTTATTGATTGATTGATTGCCAGTTTTAGTCTTCCATAAATATCGATTTTAAGGAAATTAATCTCACAATTTTTACCTTTACCCTGCCTCTGTCACGTTGCTGTTCCCCTTTTGTTCCACCAAATTGGAATAATTAAGCATTAAGCTTATTCTATGACATGTGTCTGATGGTATTCTGTCAGTAAAGATTCACAGGGTTCTGCAGGCAAAGCTCTTCTTTGCTCTCTTAAATTAACATATAGACTTTCATGTAGAAACAAATAAATGACCTAATCTTCACAAAAAAGTTGTTTATTTGTCGCATTGATTCATTGTTTCTCCTTGGATTTATTTGGGGAATTGTGACTACAAAGGTAATTTTCTCAAAACACATTTTTCCAGCGTTGTGGCGACAACATCTTCACTTTAGTCACACCTTCAGCCGTCCTTCCAGTCTTGTATGAACAGTATTTTGAAGGTGTTTTCAGAGGGATTTATCATTATTTAAGTCTGATTTGTTGAATTTTTAACCACAATAAACAAGACGAAATTGGATTTAAAAAAACAACTACTTATTCAAAAACTAATCCAAAACCCCCTCTGAACAATTCTTCATAATGGATTCCACAAATTTAAACCTGGTTTTATCTACTACTTACATTTTGTTCATTATATCAGCAATTTTGGCCATTTTGACTCTATATTTCATATGAAAGCATAAATGAGAGAAAACTTGTCACACCTTAAATTTACTTTGCACTACTCACTAAACAGTGGAAAAATATCACAGCCTTCAGACACAACACTCTGGAGTTGTGTTTTGGTTGAAAATCAGCTAAAATCCTCATTTCTCTCTTGAACAAAAAGATATATTTGTAAGCGTAGACGTACTGTGCCCTAAAGCAAACGGATCCTTGCCTATTCACACCCTCTTGCTGGTTTCACTTAACCAAAGCCTCTCCGAGTAATGAAATACACTACACCTGACTGGTGGAGACAACATCATGCCATGAGAGAATGGGTATATTCTCCCAATTCTCTGAACTATTTAGTTACCAGTAAGGCTCCAGTAGGACAGTCTTACACCAAGAGCAGATTGGTGTGTAAGAATAGATTCAGAGAGAACAATTAGTGTAACTCTCCACAGGTCAATACATAAATGGTAAGCATTTAAGGTGCGACAAGGTAGGTGAATAAAAAAAAGTAAATTGAGTAATATCAATTTGAAAGTTTTGTTGTGTATTACTGATGTAAATATGAGAAAAATATATAGTTTTCTGTCATTTTATGTGTAAAAACTTCCAAAATTGCCTATATTTTCAACAACAAAATCAAAATAAAGGATAGAGCCGGGTTTAAATGTATGGTTTTATTTTATTTTTCACCTTTCACCTTTGTTAATTGGTGCAAGGAGTCTCACCTTGATTTGAATGTCTGCAAAACAAAAGACATGTGCATTGACTTCAGAAGGAAGCCTCATGCTCCTGATGCCACTAAAATCAAAGGGGAAATCATTCAGTGTGTGGACTCATATAAATACCTCGGAACAATTATTGACTCCAAACTGAATTTTGAAGATAACTGTGGTGCTGTGGTGAAAAGGGGCCACCAACGTTTGTATTGTCTACGAAAGCTTTCCTTTTTTCATGTTGACTGCTCCATAATGACTCTGTTCTACAGAGCTTTTGTTGAATCAGTTTTGTCTTTTGCATTAGTCTCATGGTATAATAGTCTGAACTTAAAGAACAAGAACTCGCTTTCTCAAATTGTTAAATGGTCTAGTAAGCTGATTGGACATACACAGCTGCATCCAGAGTTTCTCTACATGCAGCAGCTCCAGTGCTTAGCTAGGGCTATCTCTGATGATGAGTCGCATCCTTTGAACAAAGAGTTTGAACTTCTTCCATCTGGAAAAAGGTTTTTAGTTCCAAGATGTAAAACTAAACGGTTTAAAAATAGCTTTATTCCAAGTGCAGTGTCAGCGCTGAATAAGCACTAATGTACTTGTACTGGGTCTGATCTAACCTCTCTCTCATAATAATAA
>OMNZ01046277.1:2786-21549 GCA_900303255.1 Lesueurigobius sanzi | reverse complement strand
CCATTGGTAAATTAATTTAAATAAAAAAGGAACTAAGTAGAAATCTATTGAAGCAAGTCAAAACAAGTGGTTAGCATTAGGTCAAATGAACCACTAAAACAGCTCAAATTTAGATAAATAAGATGAATTTGGGTCATTTAACCTTCTAGATATTTACTTTTTTGTGTAGATGACCAATAATTTAGTATAGGTATCGAAAAAGGTATCGTTCAGGTATCGGTATCGCAAACCAAATATCGTTAAAGTACTAGTATCGAAAAAACATGAACGGTACCCAGCCCTAGTCAAAACATAAACCAGATCATTATGCTAAGCTGAAATACCAACAGGGCGGTCGGCTTTGTCTATGAAGGTGTTGATCTGCCGGTCCCTTCCTTTTGTGAAGCCTGTGTCTTCTTTTGGACCCACAGTTATGACCTTTAGTGGAGATGCTACAAACAATACAAATGCTGATAGAAATGATACTTTCTTAAAGGTTCTGATTCTGAGTGATTCTGAATCTTGATACCTGTTGTTGGTACCAGGGGAGGTGTCACGTATAGGCTTTGGTATTCAGTCTGTAAAATAAACCAATTAATGAGTGAATGAATTGATGAAATGAATAACAAGGTTGGAGTTTAAGTGTACTGTTACCTTCTCATCCCTGGACTGTGGTTTAGGAGGAGTATTCAGCTGAAAAAAGCCACTTCCTCTGAAGTTGTTAAAGACGCCTGGTAACGACCCAGAGCCATCGTGATACGCGTACGGCTGGTAATGGCGTTTGGTCTGAGTGATGTAATTGTCAGACAACAGCAATCTGGAAACAAGAGTGGTGAATATTCATGCTACAGCTTCATATGGGCTATATCATTTGCATTTGCACTTTCTGTTTAGATTTTGTGCAATAAGAGGTGTGAACACCATCTGCTAATGATAATTCTCAAATTTAATTTTAGACCTGTGATATATGATGCAGTTTTCTCACATGTTTAAAGGTTTTTTTTTTCTTGTTACAGCTGTAGAAGTGGAGCAATGATCAAGACACCTGCAAAATACTGTCTCTTTTTCCTGGTGTTTAGTATGTACGCTGATCACACATAATGTAAAATGCAGGTTTGTAGGGTGAATTGTGCAATGTAGTGACTCGAATATACAGTAGGTATACACTTGATCACTTTGAGTAAAATTGGTGAATCTGATATGAACTGTGCACATTTTAGAGTTTGGTAAGGGATAAAGTTATTGTTAGGCCAATACTTTTGCCAATGCGTTATACTTACCCATACTGAGGGTTGTCAGTGAGGTCCAAAGTGGGGCGATATCCAAGAACAAGCCGCTGGTTGGATGTGAAGCCTGATTCACCAGAAAGACACTTCCTTCCTGTGATTAACAGCCACAGTGGCCTCTATAGTCCTCATCCATATGTGTATAATAACAAAGTATAACAGGTCTCACCATGAGAAGGATCATTTGGAGTGTGCAGGGGGCTGCTGGTGGGTCGGCCCCTGCTGCCTGTTGCTCCAACACTGCCAGTCCTCTGCTCTGCCATCTGTGACTGCTGTAATGAAAACCTACACTCACAACAGAGAGGCCGACTGACTCAGGCCATATGTGCCATGGCCACAATTCACCAACAGTTTTAGGCTGAAAAGGGCTTCAACATTGTACATGCCAATACTCTAAACACAGCCTTAGCTAAATCCCATTATTATTTATTTAATAAGGGTTTACCTGAAACTGTAGAAAAGGTTTCCTTTGCTGTGGTACCTTCATGGGTAAACAGGTGTCTGTTGCTATGAGCCACAATATCAAGACAACAAAGCAACAAAGCACTGTGCTGTTGGTGACAGAAACAAAATAAAACAATCATTCCATTTGACTAAGCATTTTATAATGTTGCTACAAATGACCATTGCATTCATGGCTGAAATGGCATTGTTTCTCTTGTATTACCTTGTTAAGTTAATTTGTTTCTGTGTTGAGGGGAAAAAAGATGAGGATATCTTCATTTTCTAATAAAAACCCTTTCTTTTATCTGTTTTCAAACCAGTTATGGACAGATGACTATTGTGACCATTGATAACAATTCATAGTAGTACATTCTTCACATTCGATAGTATTGGAACCAACTAGACCATAATGTAACATGGTTTCTAATTTTGGACTGAACAGTGTCTACAAACAGCCACGGGATGGCAGTGTGGAGCCGCAAAGCCTGTGGACCCAGAAACGCCCGGGGAACGATGTTAAGGTTATGTAAAATGATGGATGGCTTGAAATTTGCATGACATGTTGATAAAAATGTCCAGCTTGGAGTTAGTGTTTAGGGCTGTTAGCGAGTGAAACGTATCTTCATGCCACATTCATTAGGTTACATGCTTATGCATACATTAACACTTCATGTGCTGCCTATGGACATGGTTTATTTAGGGTAGGAACTGGGAAGTAGAAGTACTGCGTGATTTATTAGTTACAGTAGTCAGTTTGAAATGTATTCAACATGTCTGTACTGTAGTAAACCTATTGGACTGCATGTAGATAATAAAGTCTTAAAACTTCACATCACATTTCCCCTTTTATACAGTAAATGTATACATTACATTGCATTTTAAATAGACTTTCAATTTTTATCGTTTTATCCTCAATGTATATTATGTACAGGCCCATCCACAAAGATACACGAATGGTTGCATGTCCTATGTATGTAAAATATTTGAAAAATCCTGTCAAAATGTGCTGTGCCTGACAGAAGAGTCAGAACAGGGATGAGGGGGTTCAGATGTCAGTGGTTATCAGAAGTTGCTGTGCTCCATTGACTCAAAGTGACATTTCAGTTTCCCACCAGTCTAAGTTTTTCCTCGCATTATCTTTTTCTGTTCCTCCCTAGACATATTTTGAATGTGGACAGAGTATGGCCCACGCCTAGCCTTAGCCATCCGTAAACTCCAGCCAATTATCATTTCTCTACATGTTACTGAATGAAATGTACAAAATGAGTAAAAGGGTAAGACCAGGCTATAGCTCACACCAATTTAGCCAAATAGTTCATTTGTAACTTTGTATGTTAATATTATGCCTGCTATAAAAACAGTGGATGAAGCTCTATTATTAAGTATAGCAATCTTTAGTAGACAGCACACATCAGAGAGAGAAAAAGAGCGTGGTACCAAGTTAAACCCCTCCCACTGGATGTTTATATTCCGTCTGTTGCCAAACAATGATTAGTGCTGACGAAACCTTTTGGATGAGAGACAAAATGTCCAACACTTGAACTAAGCATGACTGTTAGCTAATGAACCTTTGTCTACATATGCACACATGATAATATTATGAAGTAACTACAGACAGTTGTAGGTCAAAGCAGTTCTGAATAGAGCTTGAATGCCTATATCTGCCAAAACTTTGTCGATATGAAAACTGGTCGTGTTATACCTTGTTTTAAAGTCTGTGTAGGTTCTCAGTCGTACAGGAGTTGTCCACCGTAGACAAAGATTCTTCAGTCCTCATCTGTACTCTGTAGTTGGAGTGTAGGATGTTTCGCTTTTTATCCAAAGAACTTCATCAGCAAATGAGCAGAACTGACGTGCTCATGGGTATTTTCAGAAGAAACCAGTAGGAGGAGTTAACCTCCAACTCCCACCTCTCTTGGTTCTAAAGGTTGGAAAAACATCACACCTAATTACTGCCCGTTGGCCTTCCTATTTGGCTTTGTTTTAGGGTTGTTCCCACTTATCTATGGCCCTGCTCTGGTCAGTGGCCCAGCTTCATTAGCATGACATAGAGATGGTTTCTGTCAAAGGATGATGTTGTAGATTGGTGCTAGACTAAACCTAAGTCCTCCATTGCGAGAATCCATCATGAACCGCCATGTGAACAGCCTTAGAACAAAGCCAATGGGAAGGCAACGTGCACTAATTAGATGTGAATAAGATATTTTCCCAACCTTTAGATCCAAGAGAGGCGGGACATACCTCTCTTGGTTCTAAAGAAACCAGTAGGATAATCTTTGCCTACGATTTGATTTGTTTTAAAGCTTGAACTGTCTCATACATTCATTTTACAGCCTGAAAAGTCCCAATACTTAGCGGACATTTTTTTGCCTGTGATATTGTAGAGTAGTGCACTTGAATACAGCAATGACAGACATGACTGATGAAACTGAACGACAAGGCTGACTAAATGAATGAACCATGATTAGAGCCATCAGCAACTTGATTGAAAGAAGTGTCTGTTTTGATGGACATTATAAAACAATGTTAAATAAATGATTGTTGTTTCACATTTCAATGATTAAAACATAGCTGTAGTAATAAATATTTAAATATCTGCCGCTTGGGAGATTAAAACAAAGATATTTACAACAATTTGAATCTGAAATTATATTGGCTGATTAATCTGCCTTTCCAACCTCCTGCATATTAGTATTGGTTGGACCTCAAAAATCCTATAGGCACCCTTACATTAGAACCATTACTACATTTATTTCCCACCACAAACCTGGTCCAAGCTTAAAAACTGAACCACACAACTGCACATGAGTTATCAGCAGTATTTCTGTCCCGCACTTGTGCAATCCCACTGGCTTTTCTTGGCCGCAGACTGCATCTTCACCTCTGTCACATCCCTGTGTTCTCTCCTCCTCTCGTCCATCTGTCCCGCGCTGCCATCGCCCGTTCGTACCAAGCTGTTGCCCCAAGTTGCCGTTCCACTGTCTCTGTTGCTTGACGTGCTGTCGCGCCCAAGTCTGGAACTGTTCATTATCTCACCGAAAAATAACTGCAAGCACCGCCTGCATCATTGGAAGTGACAGTCTCATTTCCTGCTCCTTTTCTCTTAAGCACAATGCGCACATTATTGGCATTTCTAATTATAAATGCACATACAGCCGGAGCAGACGCCGGGCCAAGATTGTCCCATCTGATTTGAGGCTTGGTATAAATAAATTCGCCCTACAGCATCAGTGAGCAGTAACAGCCACGTTAATGGGAGCGTGGCACTGAGGGGACAGTTCAGTCATTAGCAAAAGTATATGTCTATAATGTATTTGGTTGTATTATTCCAGTTGAGGCAGTAACAAGATGACAATAAAAACAAGGTGCTTCTCAATCTTTGGTCAAGGTAACTCGTTTAGACTTAAATTGGTCTACAACCAGTTTTGTTTTGGCCAGTTGAGGTCTATTTTAGACCCTTTTTAGACCCGGTTTAGTCCCAATTTGATCTTGATGGTAAATGGTCTCTTCTCTAGCACTTTCCCACCTACATTCAAAGCGCTTTACAAGGAACCACTCATTTACACTCTCATTCAAACACCAATGTACGCAGACACTGGAGGCAAAGTGGGTGAAGCGTCTGCCCAAGGAGACGGAGACAGTTGTGGGAGTCGAACCAATGACCTTCTGCTCATGAGACGACCCACTCTTCCATCAGCACCACTGTCACTCCTGATCTGGGTCTGGTGGTTTTTCTAAAATCCAATTTTACCATTAATAGACAATAGCAGGTCGTCTTATAACCGGTTAGGTTGGTGGTTCGAATCCCGGCTCCCACAGGTGCAGGTTGTTGTTGTATCCTTGGGCAAGAACACTTCACCCACCGCCTGTGTGAATGTGGTGTCAATGAGTGATGGTGGTTGGACCGGGTCACCAGGACTAAACCAAGGTCTCTGAACCTGATCTAAACCAGGTCCAAATGGGTAAACCACTAACTCAAGTCTAGAACAGGTCTAAATCCGGACTAAACTAGGTCTAAATCAGGACTAAACCAGGTCTAAACTAGGTCTAAACTAGGACTAAACTAGGTCTAAATCAGGACTAAACCAGGTCTAAACTAGGTCTAAATCAGAGCTAAACCAAGTCTAAACCGGGAGTAAACCAGTTCATCGTAGAGAGGTCACTTTGAAAATAAAATACTTATATTTTTAACCCAATTTTGTAGTGAAATGTAGTGAAGTAGAAAGTACAGATACAGGCTCTGAAATGTTGTGCAGCAAAAAGTATTCATCATAAAATAAAAGTACCTATAATTTGTACTTTTCACTTTGTTAGGCTACTTTCCACCACCGTTATTTTCACTTTGTCTTCTCCTCGCCGAAGCGTGTTGACAACAGTGTCCCATTGGGAATTAATTATCCTTTCCAACATATTTGACGCACCCCCGATCGCGGTGCTGCTCCTCGTCAGCTTGTTGTTGAGATGCCACTTTGACAGGAAGTCTAAAAGACAAAAGGTGGAAGCGGCACCACTAAAAATAGACGCAGGTGATGCCAGTGAGGGACTCCCGTTGAGCCGACGCACGGTTCGCCCGCGGCCGTCTGTCGTGGCTCGGGGAGAGATAAATCCATGACCCTGTGTCCGCATGAGCCCGGCTAGACCAGTGTGCCCCAGTCTGGATAAAAGCAGATTCACTGTCTGCCTTTGAAAAGAATAGAATTAATATAGCTCAGGACAGGAGCCTAAGACCCCTCTTTGTATCCTGTTTCTCACGAGTGCTCTCCTCCAGCGCTCCACTGTTCACAAGCTTATCTGTCTCTTTCCCTTTTGGATTTATAGGCAAATCTGGCACGCACGGTTTAGGCTAAATTGCGTTGTCATCTTTTTTTTCTCTTTTCTTTTTTTGAATTGGAGTCATCTTTTCCGTGCGTTTGCTGCTAAGGAGGCAGCAGCAGTATGGAGGGGAAGCCATGCGTAAAACAAAGGCATTTAAAATCAAAACGCTCCTTGACACCTCCCAGACAGGCTCTTGTGCGGCTCAGAGAGAGGCAGATTAAATTAAAAATAATGTGTTTGATGATGTTGCGAGAAAAAGAACGGTGTAATGAAGGCCTGATTTAGTCTAAAGTGTGAAATGTCAAAGGTGGAGCGACCCGGCTGTGCAGCAGTTAATTAAGAGCTACATGAGAAGCTGTCTTCCCCCCGCTCCAAAACAGAACAAATCACTGGTTCACTCCGAATCATAGAGCTGGGATTCATTTAGCTCCGACTGACTAATGTGGCTCACACGCCATACATTTTTAATTATTCTCAAAGGCGAAACAACAATCAGCAAATGACTGAGTATCTGTAAACCATGGCAGGAGCAACAAGGGTGCCATTGTGCTGTAATTACGTTCGACAGTATTAATTGCTAATTTGAAATGAAAGCTAAAACATGAATAACGACAATCCAGCGGCATCAGCAACTTTTTGTATGCTAATTTCCCTTTGGGGTCTGCTACAGGTGCTGGGATTTACAGGACTGGAAAGGTCTGTGGCATAAACAACTCCATCAACTGCACTACAGCTGATGGAAATGAAACTTCATTAAACTGAAGTCTATGTATCTTGACTTTACTTAAAATTGATTTTCATGTTTGACTGGGGATTATAACTTCTTTTAAGGGGTTATGCCTGTGGTAAGTACAGTTTTACACCAGTGAAGTGGCAATTGTATAAAGAAAAATTGAAAATAGTGAGATCCATAGAACGCTGACTTACTGATGGTAAATTGGCACAGGACCAACTGGTTATAGAAAATGTACCTCTTCATATGCTGTATCACATTCTTAAGGGCCTAATAAACATCACAACAATGTCAAAACAGAGAAAACTAGACATTTTACCTACAAAATCTTTCTTTTAAAAATAATGTCCTTATGTTATTTTGTTTTTAATATATTAAATATATTTTTAGGTTTGTTATTATAAGTCATCTCCATAAAACATCTCCTGAAAACTATAATAACTTTTATAACTACTTATTATTGCCTTTATTTGAACTATTATTTAAACAAGATAGTTGCGATCATATGCATGTCATAGACATATAGTGTACAGTATACAATTTGCAACAAAAGAAGAGAGAAAAACATTTTACTGTAAAAATGATTTTTTTTAATATGGAACAAAATCAGAGCTCAGCTCCAAGACTCTGTCCACCCAACACACTCAGTAACACTGATGGGTGGAGGAGTGCGCGAAATCAACCGGTAAGATCACAGTCCGCTCGGCCAAAAAACAGGAGAGGCACAAAAACATGGAACGCAAAACCCAAGAGCTACTGGCCAATGTGTCCAAGACATCCTCAATCTTCTATCTAGACCCATGCCACAGGGACAAGTCTGTCTGCTGCCTCCCAGGGCTCGATCACCTGACACCACCTCACCGGCCCCTTCATCAGTCCCACAAACACTGACACTGATCCCCCGAGGCAGGTGAAGCTAGTGTGAGGTCTGGAGGAGAAGCTGGACTCGTGTGTGACACAGAGAGAGACTGAAGCACAGAGTTTATACTAGTAATTAACATGGCTCCAGGTAAAGACGCCTGTGCTTCGGCCCCTCTGCTGTTTAGCTTATGTTACATCTAATCTTTATACTTAAATGGTTTTTATATAGTGGAATGTTTGAAGTTTTTGGAAATGCATCTAGGCCTTGTCGGAAGGAGGACGTCTGTGGAGGAGAGCCCAGTATGAACCCACTACTATCCTAACACGGGACATCAACAGAAGTACTACACAGATTTGTACAGAGCAACCAAGCAACACATCTGAATACTGAGCAATAAACTTGGTGCGGGAGTTAGGGAAGGTAAGAATAGTCCACTACAAATGCACAAATCCCACTGCTCCGTGTTGTAGTTGGTCCTATCGTTAAGGCTTGTCTCTTGCTCCTGCTACATAGAGTAAGTCCCACAATGTGCTCGTCAAATATGGCTGCTTTGTGTTTCTGTGCACTTTGCGCTGGCAGCTGCCTTTCTCCGTTTTGGTTTTCAAACTAAGTCGAAAAACATAAAACCAAATCGCAATCAGGCAAAAAATTATAAGATCAAGGCAAACCAGGAATCCCAACCCAATTTTTGAGGTGAAACTGTGAACTTCATCAGATTCCTGTAGCATAATTGCCTGAGTCATTTTTGGTTTACTCTCCAAATAATCTTTAGGTATGATTAGCTACGTCCTCAGCTGATGAAAAAGCATGTAGCAACAACAGCAACACTTTGGCCAGTATCGCCAAATGAAATATTCCTTCAGTAGGCTACCAAGTCTGGATCAAATCAGAATTAAACTGGGTGAAGTGATGAAAATTGCAGACGACCTTGAGTAACGCCTGAACAAGCCCGGGGAAAAACATGTTTTGAGACTCGGGCAATAATGATAGGAGACTGATGAGTTGTTGTACAATTATCCCCCATTCTGGTGTAGATGTCACACAATAGTGGTCATAATGTTATGCCTGATTGGCGCAAGTGAGAGGCAAAGTGGTTCTCGGCCTTTGCGTAGATGCTAAACTTATATCCGAGGTCTTGGGGGGGGGGAATAAAAGCGCTTTTTACCGCTATGTGGCAACTGCTAATGGGTGAAGAATCGGAGATAGATGAGAAAAGCATGGATTACAGGGAAATTAGACTCTGGTGGTGAGGTATTAGTAGCTGAATGGGAGAGCAAATGAACAATTGAGTAGACGAATTGGAAATCTATACTCGGTGGAGGATTAAAATTAAGCGCTGTAATGAAGAAGCAGTGTGGCGGGCCCAAGAGGAGGGTGAAGGCCACTGCCAGCTCGAGTATATGTATATATATTTATATATATACACACAGCTCCTGTATTTTAGCACGCACTTCGTCATACGGCACGCAACCCCAGAGAGGAAGGGAGTGGAAAGGGGGCGGGGGGGGGGGGGGGTGGACTATAGGCACTGCACAGAGATCACTAGTTACTACCATAGACAGACGCACACCTAACGGTCACTACGGTATAACAGGGTCCACGGTCTGCGTTCCCATGCACTCTCCTGGCTGCCAGAACCTCGCTGTGTCTTAGGAGTAAAACAACAATCAAACAAATAGCTAACAAACCAACAGACGGGGAAATTAACACACACATTTTTGGATTTCCACTGGCCAAAGAAAACAAAAAAAACAGATAAAACAAATGTAAAATATAAAAAGCCAGTGGCACCAGGTTTTACAGAAAGCAATTGTCAATAACTGGCCTTTGAACAGCTCTACGCTTTTTCTTTTAGTCTACCAAGTATATACTATTGACCTTACCAGGCAGCTAAAATCTATACAGTACTGTCTTTTCATATATTTATAGATATTTATACACTATACAAAGTTGGCAAAAATACATAAATAAATACAATAAATTAGATTGTATACATCACAATAGTGTGTTTTAAAGTTAGGGCACTCTTTGTTGAAGAGGCTGGTCATGGCAAGAGTTTAGCAGGAGTGGTACCGCGGACATCCCCGCAATGCAGAGGACTCAGTGTTAGTTAGTATGGCGTCGGATCAGTGCATATTGCTTTTTACCTACCTGATCAAGAAATGTTATGGCAGAGAGTTAGAGGATGCTCTAACCAAAGTCTATTTACAGTACAAGCAGCAAAAGACGGGGGGGACGGGGGGACAAAGGAGTAAGCTTCAGTGTTTGACAGAAGATATACTACTTCCACTCAAGCCGAGGCCCTATCCTGTGCTCTCCTATCTGCTGTTTGGTATCAAGGATGAAGATATCACAGCTATGACCCAGCCCAGCAGGACGAGTGCTTTCACACAGACAAGCCTGCGATGCATGCAGGCCCGGGCAGATCCACGCAGCCGGAGCATTTGGATAAGGACGAAGTATAGGTAGGTGCAGAGACACCTGCAGGTCCAATAAACTAGACTTCAGCCCTGCAACTGTATGACAGCAGAAAATAGTGTAAAG
This sequence comes from Lesueurigobius sanzi, assembly GCA_900303255.1. Classification (NCBI taxonomy): domain Eukaryota; kingdom Metazoa; phylum Chordata; class Actinopteri; order Gobiiformes; family Gobiidae; genus Lesueurigobius; species Lesueurigobius sanzi. The sequence goes on along the minus strand of OMNZ01046277.1, from coordinate 10,886 downwards.
GCACAGGGCAGGTTTGTGAATACAGATAACTCCAGGTTTAAAAAGCGATGGGACAAATGTATAGTATTAACTCCTTTGAGATAATGTAGGGTACAATTCAATTTAACTTCAACTTGCACTTATCAAAAATGGACCTATTGCTCCAACTTTTCAGAATTGGAGTTCATTTTCGTAGCTTTCAAGTCCCATAATTCAAAAACTCTGCTCGAAATTTGGCTTCAGGCATAATCCTTGGATTACTTTCAAGTTTTAACATAACGATTCATGCGTCAGGGCACTTGTGCTTAGTAACAGAAGGATTCAAAATTATGTAAAGTGGATCTTTAAGTGGTCTAACTCCTCACATCTGCCCACCTAAAAGCATGGCTTTCCACAGAGCAGAAATGACTCTGAATTTAACCAACCTCGAACTTCAACAAGGAAGGCTGCATTGGTGTCAGGACAGGGCCAATCCCATCTAACACAATGGCATTACGGCAAATCCCCAAGCCTTTGAGCAAACAGGCTGAAGGGGAGCAGAGCCAAACAGCCTTCTCACTGGATTCAGAAAATATATGATTGAAAATACTGTGGTGATCTGATGCTTTTGTGTTGCTGACGTTCCAGGAAAATCGTTGTACCTTTTGCTCCGAGGTGATCCCAAAGAGTGCTATAGCGGCGCCACCTTATTAAATGTTGTAAGTGTATGTGCTTCAAAGGTTACTATACTGTTAAAACCTATTCTACCTCTTCTACAATGGTACTAAAACTAAACTCTGATTATTTACTATAGAGATGATGTATTTAGGAGATACAACAGATAATATCTAATGAAAGAGACTGTTGTTGTTGTTGAAACAATTATCCATCATAGACATCTGTGCTTTGTAATAGAAGTGTAGAACATTTAGTTTCTCATCCAACAAGTTTCATCAGTAGACACTAAAGCTCTCCGGTCACAGGCGCACTTACTATAGATGGATGATGGATGGATGAACTCGTCCTATTCTAAAAGCTACTCTCACCTATAGACAAACAACCTTTGTTGATGAGTTAGTTTAGTCAGTCTATCGATCTGCCCAGGACTGTGTGTCAGACTCACTGGCATGATAGAGACCTCCAGGTTTTGGGCGAAGGAGGCTGCTGTAAACGGGAGCAAGGTTGAATCTAAAACCTCCAACTCCTTTGAAGGATTTTGTTTCTTCACAAAAATAGCCTTTATCACCGTTCGTTCAAACCATTTTCTGTCGTTAGCTAAAATTGTAGCTTAACTGTCATCAAAGGAGTTGTTTGTGGTTTTAAGAAGTCAACCCATGTTTGTTGGTTTTGTTCTATAGGTTGGAGTAGCTTTATAAGATAAAGAGGGATGGTGCAAAGACGAGTTAACCCCCTCTCAGTGGTCTATATTAAGTCCCTCTTTGTCCATCTAGTCCATCTTCCTGACTGTACTAAAGCACAGATGACCTTTCTCTTCTATGACACACCAACACACATCTATTTTAACAAACAAAAGCCTAACCTTGAACTAAAACTGTTTTAACACTTGTGAAAATCATTGGGCTTTTGGAGACTCGCTCTTTGGGAACAACTCGAGAGATCTTTCTAGTTTGTCAGTACGGGAAGTGACAAACATAGGCTACAGTAAGGTCTTCTTCACACCATAGACCACGTATAGAGACTACCACTCAGTCCTTGGGGTGCGAGGGGAGCGGATGTGGCAGTGTTGCTACAGCGGGACGGGGGGAATGGGGGGGGGTGTCGGGTAGCACTCCATCCTCATTCAAAAGGATCTCTTGCCCAAACCTCACCGTACTTCCAACAAAAAATACAGCAGACATCAAAAGCCCTTGTTCAAGAAGGGCATATGTAAAACCAGCGTCAACACCACCACTTTAGATCATGAGATATCATTTGTTTTCTCCGTCATCTCAAGAGACAAATGAAAAACTCGGCTTACAACAAATATTTTGCAACAACTATATTTACACAAAGTTCTCAAAAACAGAAGATCTCTTAGCACATTTTTAGTAAAGAAAGGAAACACAAAAGCGTACACATACACACGACCAACAGTCAAACGTGAACCAAACAAAAATTATTGTTATTCATATTTATTCTGTTACCATTCACATAACCCTGATTGGGAGAAGTCGCATCGGTTTTCGCACCAAGACGCATAAAACAATTGAGAGGGCGAGTCGGGGGAAGGATTGATCCGGTCTGTGTTGCGAAACGGGGAATAGAGGTGAAACCAAAGACTTGACGAGCAGGAAAAAGTTTTGAAGTAATTTAACATCGCGCTTTCAACGAAACAGGCACCAGTCCAACAGCTGAGTCACGGTACCTTCCTCGTGCCATAAGTGGGGAGGAAAGGAGCTCATAAACAATAGAAGTAGCCGGCCCTATTAATCCCCGCTTAAATCAGTGCCCTCACCAGTGAAAAGTAAAGCTTTTGTTTATGTACAAAGCAAGTATTGACCGCGTGGAGCAGGGGAGACCAGACCTCCCTATGCTTGGGAGAAAACTTTTGGCGCGTCGTAAGCGAGTCAGGGATTGGTTTTGCAGGTGTAGTCGAGCCAAGCGTGACTTTGTCTTTCCAGCGACGAACACAAAAGCTGTGATTTAGAATAGGTGATTGTGCTGAAGACTAAAACATGTGGAAATGTAATAAATTTGACACGTACCACTGAACGGAGAGCGGTAATTTAATTAGCACTAAAATTGGCCATGGTTTTAATACATTTTTGAAAGCCTTCATTCAGGGACAACGCTAGTAAAAGGACTTTAATTATCAGAGAGAAATTATTGGCAGCATCAGTGTCTCCTCTTTCTCGAAATGTAATAAAAAAATGCAAGCCTTAAAGAAAAACATCCAAGTTTATGTAAAAAGAATGGGCCGAGCAACACTGGCTCTGAAGGTCAGAGATGACAGGGCTGGCACTAACAAATGCAATAAGTTTAGAGGTGCGGGACACGTGGCACCATAATAAAATAGGGATTTGGAAATTGCTTTCTCCTTTATACTGTTTGGCTCGGGTCTCACCATCCACTTTAATGGCACTGCTGTTTGACTGCTGGCACTGAATGAACATAATGTTGGGGACTGATTTTATGGACAGAGAAACTTTCTTTGCGTTGATAAATGCTCTGACTTGAACCATTATGAGCCTGAAGGATCTTTTCTTTTTTACTGTGGGCCAGACCACTGGAACAAAGCATTAAACTGGAATAAATTTCTGCTTATATAAAGAGTAACAACTGACAGATTATAAAGACTACAGCAAACAAAGAGCATTTGCCAAAAACTTGAAAACGTCTAATTCTGTTCCTTTGCAAGGTAGGGCCTTATTATCTACGGATTCTAGTTTAAAATGTACAGTTTGTTTTGTTTTAAGACACATAATGCATCTTGTTGGCTGAAATTATGAACATTACTAACTGAAAACCAGGTTATATTTTTGAGCCTTGTTATTTTAGGTTTAAGTCAGCTGGTTTTAGCATTAACCCACACACCTGTACATGCAAACTTCAAGTCAGCTACAATCACACCAGCAATCACTAACACGAGACTGCTGCTGTACTTGGGACCATTTTTCGTCCGTTCAAACTCTCCAAAGACGACAGAGACGCCGAGGTCTGGACAGGAAGATATTGCTCCTTTCTGACCACCTAATGGGAGCGTAATGTACTGTGACACTCCAGGCAGTGGCTGTCAAAACAGTGGGCCCTGTTCCACGACTGGCCAATTGTTCTGAAGGGTGCTGGACTGGATCAGTGCATCAAAGCGTCCAGCACCGGGCCCCACATGAACAAACACAGTCCAGATGCACTGCCTCGCACCGGCTTTCAGAGGACTAACCTGCCTGAGATTAGGATAAACAATACACAATACTTTTTAGACCCAAACAGAAAAGCAAAGCAGGCAAAATCTTATCAGTTGGGACCACATGGCAGAACAGGCACAGGTTTAAACAGGGACATGTTTAATAATTTGTGAGGTTGGGCTGCAAACGACAGAGAGCTCAAACATTTCATACCAAGCAACTTCTGAAAACATACAATTTAGATTTACAATTGATCGTTAGCTGTCTCAAGTCTTAATGAACAGGATTATGACTAATCCACAGCTCAAACTAGGCCCTGGACTAAGTCTTGGCTGATCCAGGATAAACATTGTACTAAACTAGTGCTAAGCCACGTCTCCCCTGTTCCTGAAGTGAATGCAATTAAAACAGGCTCAAAACCAGAAGAAAGGCACCCAGAGCCTGGTCTAAAGTTCAGAACTGAGCGCCAACTAGAGGACAACTGAATTTCTTTTTAGATAAAAGAAATTAAATACAAAGTGACAGTTAGAGGTCACCAGTTCTGGCCAGGAACTACTTTACTTGAGTAGTTTTTATATACATTTCTATAAAAGCTCCAAAGTTAAAAATAGAAGTTGGCAGCATGTTTTCTTCCATCTTCAGAATGCACACTCCAGACATGGGCAGTTTAGTTGCCCAGAACTATTAACAGTTTTATAAGGACAATGACTCAGACTTTGTGAGTCTCTTGTCCACTTCTGTTCGTCTTCTGTTCTGCATCTTCATCAACATTTCCTGCCTTCGTGCCTGTTTGCTAAGTCTGTTGGCTAAATATATTTATTCAATGGCCACGTCATGTTCGTGCATCTGCTCTGCTGACTGCCGAAGGTCTGCTGCCCTTTAGCTTTATACACCCAGATTACATCTGCATGATCATAGGAAACATGACACTGTTCACCTAGTGCTAGTTCACAACCAGAGAGAACATTTTATCTGACTATCTACGGATCTCTGGGCTGGGTACCAGACCAGATATGACACAGAGAAGTTGTTTAGTTGCTATTTGTGAAAGTACACTAGATTGAAGAGAAACGTATTGACTGAAAAACTTCTTCAAAGTTTGGCTAGAGCTCTATAAGCTCTGTTGGTTGTTTTCACATTCTACAATCATTTTTCAGGTGGGGGTCAGGTGCCAATACAACTCTATGGGAGAAAAACAGTTTTTGAAGGAAATTTCCAAAATGAAAATTGACAAACCTCATTCATGATCATTATTTGATAGTAATTGGATTCACAAAGCTGCCATATTATTCTTATGGCTGAAAGTCCGTTCTACTGGCCAATATCACGCACATGTTTTTGAATATTGTCACCACGTTTGGACATCGAGACAATAATTAGACCTTATTTCACATGTGCTGACAGAGAAGACATTGAACTAAGACTGAACTTTATAACTATAGGCTCTTCATAGCAGGGGTGGGGAACCTTTTTCACATCAAGGGCCAAATACATTTTTATAAAGTACTCCGAGGGCTTTACAATTTTGCTTGGGGTGCGTACTGAGACCTGCCCGCTCCCAACAGTCCCTGCCCGCTCCCGAGGGTCACTCCACGACTAGGGCTGGGTACCGTTAAACGATACCAGTCTGGTATCGAAAAAATAATCAAGGTACTACCGCTATCGAAAAATAAATTGGTACCGAAAATAGGTACCGAAAAAATATTTTTCTTTAGAAAGCAAATTTTGATGTCTAGTGGGTCTAAAGAAAGTGACTCAGGTGTTTCAGCTCAAATAAATGATAAAAACACTATTACTAAAAAAAACTGTATTTTATAGAATAAATTATCATTATTGTTCTGTTGTATGGTTGTACAACAAAACTAAAGATCAAGCACGAGGACAAATGACTCGATTTGAGAATATTAGTCTTGTTTAGAGCAGTTTTGAGATTAGACATATTTACTCAAGTCATCTACATTATTTGGTTTATTTCATGACAATTTTTACTGATTCGAAGATAATCTCACTTGAATTAGGAAAATAAAACTGCCTATGTTATGGTTTAGGTTAGAAATCTATTGAAACAAGTCAAAAATACCTTAGAACAAGTTAGAATCAGGTCAAATGAGCCACTGAATCTTAACTCGTCAAAACAGCTCAAATTTAGATAAATAAGATGAATTTGGGTCATTTAGACTTATCTAGATATTTACTTTTTGTGTAGATGACAAATAATTTAGTATAAGTATCGAAAAAAGTATCGTTCAGGTATCGGTATCGTAAAGCAAGTATCGTTAAAGTACTAGCATCGAAAAAAAATGAACGATACCCAGCCCTATCCACGACTGAACGCCGATAGATTCTTGCTCACTGGCAGGAGCCTCCAGCTGATGTCACTGATGATGTAAGCAGCGAAAGGGTCTATAGTATGCCTACATGAGCCCTCATAAAATTAATGCTAACTACTGTATGAAGTACAAGATCGCGAACATTAGCTATAAACCTTATCTTTCACCAAATAAGACTGGACACTGTCTTTACCCAACAATGTAACTATGGAATATTTAAACGCATTAATAAATCAGTGAGTAGTGCTGACCTCCATGTGACCAGCAGCACTCCCCAGTCTGACAACACGGTGGACTGCCATCAGTTTTATTGCTAACACAGATATGCACAAGAGGATGGGAGCCCTAAACATCCTCCGATGCATGAACAACGCAGACCAGACCAAAGCTTCCCCCGAGCGCACCGCCTCGCACACCTCTCCCTTTGAAATCCTCTACACAACATCCCAATTATTATTGTTATTACATTAGTCAAAAAAGTGCAGATAGATCTTTCCCCCCGCAGTGCCGTCATCTCGAAGGCCGGGCAGTAAAAGGAGGATGGGGAAACAATGGCAGTAAGAGGAGCACAAGATGAGAAAGAGAAAAGAGAAGATTTCTGCCCAGGTTGCATTGCCCCAAACAAACACACACTCTCACTCATAATCACACACACTCAATACAAGAGGGCACTACACAGCAGAATTCATAGAGCATCATTGAAAACACACTTTAAAATGCGCAAAGTGGCACCTGTTTTCAAGCCGATATCGTTGGAAGGGTCGGTTTTCTTCGGTTTGGCGATCCCGCGGCAAAATGACATCATAGTATCATGGTCGACTTGCGTGTGTGTTTTGTCAAATCATCTTCTGTTTTCTCTCTCCGCGTCAAGGCTATTTTGTTGGGAAAAGAATCAAGAGCAGATCTGTAAAAGTCTTTCCCAGCGTCGGAAAGTTCAGTTAAAGTTCAGTTGTTGGTTTTTTTTTTTTTCGTTTTTTTTCTCGGTAAATAATCTCTATTTTCGTTTTGGAGCTACAGCACAGCACCCACAGCACACAGACGACGGGCGGGGCTCAGAAAAAGGAGCATGAGGCGCGGGGTTCGGTAATATTGTGCGAGAGGAGGAGAGAAGGGGTAGATAAAGAAAGAGTAGAGAAGAAGAAGAAGGAGGGGATAAAAAAAGGAGAGGAAAACAAAGCCGGGAAGAGGGAGATGGCGGCTGGGATGACTTCATCTGAGTTCGGCTGGTTTGGACACGAACGGAGTATTGAATGATTGCTTTGAAGGACTTCAGCCCGGACAGTGAGCTGGAATGAACACGCTGCACTTGAGACAAATGAGAAGAACTGAAGTGAGGCCTCGAGACGGAGCACAGAAGGTACAAGCGACGGATGAAAATGGGGGTACATTGGCCATTTAGTGTCTGGGGGTAAAGACTACAATGGTGGGAACAATAAGCGCAGAACATATAGTAAATTCTTTGCATAAAATCTACTCAAATTCTACTTCAAAAGACAAAATATGTGATTCAACGTTTGCTTAGTTTTGCTACTTTGTGCCAGTCCCAAAACTGGATGAGGGTTTACCAAAGGGCACCTAATTACCGAAGATATCTCCGAAAAAAGGCTTGCAATGTGGTTTTTGGATGCCTTGGGGGAAAAATAAACTAAATAAAGATGCTCCTGGTGCAACACTGCAATGAGGTGCCAAGGACATGAACCGGTTGAGGACAGACGGAGACGTACAGACAGCCCCGAAACAGGGTAAACTATGGAATGGCAGTTTGTGGGAGAGAAGAGGGAGGACACAGTATAGGGACAACACAAAGAAAGAAGAGAGTTTAAAGGTTTAAGAGAGCAGATGGCTAATTGTACCCGTGTTTCGCAGCCTGGCAGCAAGTCAGTCTTGTGCATAAGGGAGGGAGCGAGAGTTCGGGGCGGGTCCGAGAAGGGGGGGGGGGGGGGGGGGGGGGGGGTTTGGGGGGGAGG
>OMNZ01046265.1:7357-18191 GCA_900303255.1 Lesueurigobius sanzi | reverse complement strand
AAGACCTGGATCAGTCCTGCTTTATTCTCAAATTGGATCATATTTAGTTCTTGATTAGTCCTGATTTAGCCCTTGGTTTAGACCGGGTTTAATCATAGTTTAGTCCTGGTTTAGCCCTTGGTTTAGACCGGGTTTAATCCTGGCTTACTTTTAGTCCTGTTTTAGAACTGGTTTGGACCTACTTTAATCCAGGATTTGACCTGATTTGGTCCTTGTTTTAACTCTAGTTTAGACCTGGTTTAGACCTGTTCTGACCTGGTTTAGACTAAACTGGGTTAGGGTTGATTTAGACCTGGATCAGTTCTGGTTTATTCTTAGATTAGACCATATTTAGTTCTTGATTAGTTCTGATTTAGTTCTGGATAAAGCTTTTTAGCCCTGGTTTAATCCTAGTTTAGTCCTGGTTTAGCCCTGGTTTAATCCTGGTTTAGACCTACTTTTAGTCCTGTTTTAGAACTGGTTTGGACCTACTTTAATCCAGGATTCCACCTGGCCATGTCCTTGTTTTAGTCCTGTTTTTGTAGAATTGTTAAACTTGCAGAAAAAGGATCATCTCTGGTGATGTGTGCCAATTCAACAATACGTTTGTGGGCCGTATTTAGCCCCTGGGCCGCACTTTAGGCACCCCTGATGTTAACGTTAGATCAGGGACATTTGAGTAGTTTCTGTTTCATTATGATTTCAAGAGAGTAAACTCAGTTCTTTGGTAGTAAATTGCTTCGCCCAACCACTAACCATGAGTGGGAAAAAAAAGTGTTATCCTTCATATTCTATGAAAAATGGCCAAAAGATTGAAAGGGTATGTAAACTTAAAAGGGTATGTAAACTTATGAGCACAACTGTATTTACCTTTGTCTTTGTGATTCTTGCTTAATTGTTTATATATTTTTTATTTGCATCCATGTGAAATATTTCCTATTTTGTTGTGGTCATATATTTCAGTGTGTTGGCCAGCCCTCGCCCACACCACACCTACCCACAGATGCTGTATGGGCTGTAGACCCCATAACTCAGATGTAGTTTTTTATGACAGCTCCTCTCTACATCATAAAACACTTAACTGCTCTGCCTCGGCTCAGTGCCACACCTATATCACAGCTCCTGTGCATTGATGGGGTGTCAAACCTGTATATCAACCCAAATGTTGAGAGAGAGGGGAACATTTTTTATCTTAAAAGACGTGTCAAGGATTGATTTATTAAAATTGGGCCAGGAATTTACCTGACTTTCTTTTTAAAGCCTGACTAAAAACCTGCTGTTGTGTTATGAAACAAATTCTCATTTACACTGACGACCTATCCAACAATACATAACGTTCAGTATATAGTCTATCTTGCTTAAATGAGGCGTGACAAAATCTTGATATTCCAATATAAGATAATACTTGATTTGACAATACTCCTTCTCTGTTTAGTGGTGTTCCAAAGCAATCCTGTTTAAAAGGGCATTTGTTTCTCATATGCACTGTAGGCTGATTATAGAGGTTATGCGTGTGATGTCATGACACACCAACAGCATGGCAGTTAGCATCACAGCAACAGCAGCAAAATGAGTGGCATGTTTGAATTGTTAGGCATTGATTTGCCACTCAATCTGCAATGTTGAAGGTTCTGTTTATATTTAACCTCTTAAACCCTAAGGCTGTTTTTTCCGAAGTTGGTATACATATACTCTGGAAGGCTTTTAACAGCTTGTAAAATGTCTAAAATGTTCATATTGCTCTCATATGATATGAATGTCTATGTAGATGTGAAAATTTTCAAGAAAATCGTGGAAATGAGTAATTGACGTTGAAAGACAGAAAATATGAATTCCGCCTAAAAAAACACACATTATAGCAGGTCAGCAGCTTGTTTTCATTATAAAGAAGCAAATAAAGATCAAAAATAGTAACTACATGCTAATTATTAACTGTTTATCTCTGTAACAATAGATAATTGAGAAGTTATTGAGGTTTTGATTTAAAATGGTCTAGGCGGAATCTCATTGTAATAAATAGGGCACAATTTGGCAAAAAAATTCAAATTGGTAATATTTCAATGAAATTGAACATTTTTGAACTATTTATATTTGGTCATAAAATACAGTTTATATATATATATATAATATATATATATAATTTCTAATCCATTTTGATACGAGCGTATCAAAATGGAATAGAATGGATTTCCCTTTTTTACTCTACACAGACTTTTTCTAAAGACATATACAAAGAACTAAGGCACTCCTCCCACACTACAATTATTTATTGACATTTTCTAAAAAGCCTGGGCCAATACATATTAAAATCTTTTAAAACATGCTGCTGGTTTCTTCCACGCGTATCAGCTTTAACAAAGCCTTTTTCAAGAAGTGAGGACCAGCGGCTACGTCTCCGCTTTTATAGAGGAACGATTAGAAACTCAGAACACCTGATGTGATTAGGAACTCACAACATCTGGTGACCTGAGGGAGTGGCCGCACAATAGAGCGAGGACACACCCTCACAATTAAGTGCCATCACCCAAGAGAGGAAACGAGGCCAAAAAGAGAACAGAAGGATGAGAATAATAAACATGCTACAAGAAGAGGAATAAAGTTAATTTCCTCATTTAATCCAGTGTATACAGCAGCCTTCAGATTATAAAATTTCCCTCTGTCATAATAGTTTTAGACGACCCCCTCCTCTGCTCTACTTCTGGACCATCAGTGTTACTGCCTTTGAAACAAATGTCTTTCCATAGACTTTTTCTAAACCTGCGCCTTTAAAAAAACATAACATTGTGTCACTTTTTTACAACATTGTGTAAGTTTTTCTGTAAGAGTAAAGTCTTGTTTGCGTGTTTCAGTTGGAATACGTCGGTTGGCAGTTGAACTTACTGATGGCCCAGTCCAGCCAAACCAAGATGAAAGATCCCAGCGCGGTGCTGCAGCTCGGGCTCCGCGGCGAGGACTCCGAGGTACACGCTCGCTGCACACTCACTATTAGTTCTGACACTTTGCTTCTGATAGCCATTAATTTTAACTACCTGTCAGTTCAGGGCTTAGTGGCAAATGAGAAGCGCTTCCAATCTGGCCTAGTTTCTTTGCTAATAGATGCTAATCCCACTGGTGTGTGTCTTGACCCAGAGGTAGACAGGCATCTGGCTCTGCAGTAAGTGTAGTGTAAAGAGCACAGATCAGGGAGCTTGTTATCTGGATCCTCCAGGGTGGCTCTGTTCTCTGGAGAGGTTCACTCTGCTGCCAGATTTGGGCTGAGTTTTGCTTTTGTTAGTGGGCTTTCATCCAAGAAGTACAGTATGAAACAGAACAGAATTTAAATTACTGTTATATCGCTGTTATTTCTGACGGGGAGGAATTTGTGTCAATGCCAGAATAGCAAATGAGCACACCCATTAACTGTGATTCCATAATTAAAAGGTGCACCGCGTTCACCCAATAAATAGAATGAAATACAAGCATCTATTTCATTTTAATGAAAAATTAACAAACAAACATGTGTCTTTGCTGTGAGCGACTAACCTCTCTAAGAACTGACTAAGTTTACTGGAGGCGGGGACGTTTCCATGGAGATGTTGAGATGTTGGGTGTTTCTCAATCCACAAAATCTCTCAAAATCCTCTCTTCTCAAAATCCACAGGTATCTTGCCTTGCCTTTTTGAAGGAAGTGCCTCCAAAATCACTTCCTTCTAGCCTGGCTTTAGCCATCCGTAAACAATCAATTATAATTTCCCTACATGTTACATCTGGGTCTGATGAATTTCGTCCTACCATTCAGCGAGCGGGGGAGGCGGGTGTTGTAGGTGATGTCATATGTTACGACCAAACGCTAGCGATTGGGTAAAATCAGATCCAATCGTTTCAAACTTTAAAAGGAGTTTACCCCTCCCATGTGAAAACGTAGCTCAATTGTGAAAGTAAAAGTTCAAAGTAAAGTTTTTCTGCCTCAAATTGGTCAAAAAATTTAAAATAAATACTTGAACAAAATCTTGACTACAACTATAAATGAAAATTCAGTGTGTTCTGTTTGTCAAAGCACATATTTTGGCTTGAAAATGTGAATTTCAGTGCTTTTACAAGTCGCACATTCACCCCCTCCTTTTTTGTTGTGTTTGTTTTTTTGAATAACCGTGATGCATTATGGGTGATTTTTTTTTTCTGGTGCAAAGCAACGAAGTGCACACAAATGTATTGGAACAGCACTTGGGCAGAGAGTGATGATGTGGATGCCTCGCCACGCCCTAAAACAGACCAAGGCAAGGCAAGGCGTCTTGTGATTGAGAAGCAGCCGTTCACTAAAAGCAGCCAAATATGAGATTTAAAAAGGTTAGATCCTCATCCAAATCCATTATTTGATTACCCACTGCAAAAAAAAATTATATTTATGTGTCTAGCTTGTCATTAGGAGCATGTTTTGTACCTAAGTTTGAGTAAGCCTCTGATTTTGTTTTGCTTGGATAGTGTTCCAACTCACTAGTCAGGTGCTTTTTTCTCTGTGCTAGTTTATATTCCAGTCCCTAGAGACAAGAGACTCCAAATGAGGAATTAGGGCAGACATGTAAATTGCTCTCATCTTAAATACTTGCCTGTAGCCATACTTCTGGAAAAATGTGTTGGTTTTTATCTTTGCTTTGGAGACGGGACTAGGGGTGTTTTGTTCTGGGACGTTTTTTGCCCAGTTCTGTTCCCCTCGGCTTGAGAAACTGGCATTAATTTATTTAAATCCACTCACAGGATTCCCCTTGTGGGAGGAGATGGCTTGCAGGGGGATACAAAGAGACATTAAAAGTGCATCGGGCCTGGCTTCACTATGTGTGTTCCTTCTTGAGCCTGCAGGTGGCACTGTTTACCTATATTTGGTGGGCAGTTGGAACAGGGATGTAGCTTTAACTCTATAACTTTGCATAAACTATTTCCTATGTCATTAGTCTTGACTCCTGAATCCTGACTTCGAAACTTCCCCAAAACAACCTAACGCAATTTGTGTCAACGTTTAATATGGATTGTCAGTAAATTGGCTTTTAAATTCTACTAGTGACACTTGCATAGATCAGCAGGACGGATTAGCTGATCAAACTTGACCTGAGCCTGGAAAAAGGTAAAATATATGTGAGAGGGTAGTTGGATGAAAATATAGGTGAATCGAAAAGCCCCATTATGGTGTCTGTTATTGATTGGTTCAAAGCTGAAGAAAGGAGTCCCAAATGACCACAGGCCTCGGCTTCATTAGCTTCCTCCCAGAGGTTGAGGAGATGAAGCTTCACGTTCTGTATCCACTAAACCAGTGGTTCTCAACTGGTACGATGTCAGGACCCACAATCGATCTATAATACCAAGCCACAACACAAATAAGAATTGAATTTCATTTGAAAAGGTTCATACTGTCTTCTGTGTAGGTTCTCAGTCGGCCAGGAGTTGTCCAGCGTATGCAAACAGTCAGTTCAGTCTTCATCTGTACTCTGTAGGTGGAGTTTAAGACTTGTCGCTCTTTCTCTCAAAAGCTTCGTCAGCAAATGAGGGACTTGGCACAGTCGTCTTAAGAGACTCACGATCGTGCCAAGTCCCTCATTTGCTGACAAAGCTTTCGGGATAAAGAGCGAAACGTCCTGCACTCCAACTACACTACAGAGTACAGATGAAAACTGAAGAATCTTTGCCTACAAGGTTCATACCGTCTTCTTAGTTTAAGCTGTTTTTAACATTCTTTAAGTAAGACAGGAGGTTTGTTTTAACTGCTTGACTAGTTTCGGCTAACTTCCTGTAGCCTTCATTAGAAACGTCATGTGATGGTGAAGGGATACCAGGAAGCAGGAAGTTGGCATGTTCAGACTTTAATTGACAATTCCGATATTACACACTAATGAATATGGCGGTTAGCGTTGGTGGAAACACTGCTCTCTGCTCGTTGAAATGCCTTGGACATTGGTTATCATTTGGTTTGAGAGGATCCTTGCGATGTCACATTGTGATGAAATGTCGTTTGACTACTATGTGAGCCTGCCTATAGAGGCGATGGTGGCGCAGGGGGTAGAGCGGGTCGTCCTATGATCCGAGAGGTCAGGGGTTCGAATCACGGCTCGTGTCGTTGTGTCCTTGGGCAAGACACTTCACCCGCCTTGTAGTGAGAGTGAATGTGTGGTGATCGGAATAGCTGATGGCACAAATTGGCAGCCTCGCTTCTGTCAGTCTGGGGTGAATGAATAATGCCATGTAAAGCGTCTTTGAGTGTCCAGAAAAGTGCTATACTGTGTAAAACTGATGCATTATTATTATTAAAAGTGCGATATAAACAGGTATTGGTTTGTTTTCACCGACACTGGGTCGCGTTGCATTGCGTCTATGGGGAAATGCCCGGATATGAACTGTTTAGCCCATAGTGACTTAATTTAATAAAATCCAAGGTTGTTGTGGTTTGTCTATATAACGGAGTAATTTTGCAGTTTCTTATGTTTCAATCCGTCTGTGTAGGTTCTCAGTCGTACAGGAGTTGTCCATCATATGCAAAAATGCTTCACTCTTCATCTGTACTCTGTAGTTGAAGTGTAGGAAGTTTTGATCTTAGTCCACAAGTCGTCATCAGCTTAAGCACGCTCGTGGGTCTCTTAAGAGTAAACCAGAAGGAGGAGTTAACCTCTAAGTCCCTCCTCTCTTGGTGCTAAAGGCAGGAAAACATCTTAGCCTGTTCATACCTAATGGCTCGTTACCTCTGTATTGTCTCACCCTGGGCTAAGTTCTAAGTTATGTTTCAATATTGCTTCGTTTTTTACCTATTTAACTCCAACATGCTAACTTCCTGCTAACTTTACCCCACTTTAAAACATCAACTGTCCTCTGTATGAATCTTTTACAGCAAAAAAATGTCTTTATTTGCTTCCCTTTTATACTAGACAAATATAAAGCACGTATAATGTTATTTTTCAGACGTAAATGTGAAGATCTCAGCCGATGTTTCCCCATTCATCTCAATGGACGCGGCTTTGGTTTACATTGCTCCCCTCCATTACTTTACTGGCTGTTACATGATACATTAGTTTATCACTTCCTACACAGCCATTTGCCTACGCTGTCAACTGTTGGTTACTGTAAACTGATAGATTGCCTTATTTGCCCCAAGCTAATTAAGGAACTAGCCAGGTTTTAGCCAATAATAACAATTATACATTACAAGATAATTTGGCTAATTAGTTTGCCTTGAAAAAAATGAGGCAATCTGTTTCCTCAGATTTTCTAAGTTTACACTGTCTTTCTGTAATTATACGCAATTGGGCAACAACGTTAGTTAATGTTCTCAATTAGAAGTGGATGTTTTTCTATCTATTCATGTTTATTTAAATGTTATATGAATCTATTCTATTATGAATCTAACATGCTTCGTGATTAGTGCTTTTGCTTGACTTTTGTTCCCTTTTAAACACATCTTGGCAATTGTCGTGAATCATACAATTAAATTAGGCAAAACTATCATAAAAATGTTAATCTGAATCACACAGTAGTTTGTCACCGGATGATTACCAAGGGGCGTGCTCTTTACCTACAGTCTGTGCAGTGGCCCATTACAGCTGAGGGATGTGGTGGTTTTGAGTGTCAGGCGTAGAGAGAATAAAAAGGTTCTCCGCGAAGGAGATCGTATTCCGAGCAGCAGTTTAGGAAGCTAACTCAATCCGCCTTTGTTGTCTGAAAATGCAGTATTGACAAATCATTTAGTCTGGCTCACAGCGTTATGTCACGGCACACTTTGGGAAAACTCCGAAGCCATTTATGAGCCCCATTCTGCCGTTCTGAATCTCCGTTTGCTATGACACCGATGAGGAGTTTTATTTCGGTCAGAAAAGCATTGTGCCAGTGGCTTTAATACACATCTTCCAAATTTAACTGTGTAATTATTACCAAATGGCGTGGCAACTATTTGAACAGATGTGATGTAGGGCTGGGCCACATCGTTATACCGGTATGAATTTTGGATATCGTTGTACTTTTTTTATATCGTTGTGGATGTGATATAATTAGCATATGCACTCAGCTGATTTTGATTGAAGTTCGGACCAGCGGCAGCGTGCTTGCAACGTAAAATGAATTGAAGGGTGCACAATATTTGTTATTTTGTTATTTGAGTAGATCAAATTTGCGAGGAAATTGGGATGGCACTAAAAGAAAAAAAAAGAAAAATAGGCATAAAGCTGGGATTTTTTATTTTTTTCCGTTGTCAATTATATTGTCAAATATATCGTGATATTTCTTTTTTATATCGTGATATTGATTTTAGGTCATATCACCCTGCCCTAATGTGATGCTCTCATGGCTTTGATTTATTTTATTCCTGGTCAAAATATTGTGACACTTAGCTGAAGGTGTTAATTTTTATGTGAAGTGTCTGTATGGATACAGCCTTTCCTTCCCATCGCAGTGGCCTATTTGAGGCTCCAGGATCATTTGTTCTTAGGGTTTCTGCTGGTAAATTTCTGCTACAAAACCCTAAAAACAATTGATCCCGGAGCATCCTAGAGGATTGTTATTGTTATTGTTGCAAAATCAGTTGACAAAATACTGATTTTGACAAAGTAAGAAGTGGTCCCTACCTCACCGACCTCCTGCAGCCCCACTGTCCCACCCGCCGTCTCCGCTCTGCCGACACCAACCTCCTCACACCCATCACCCGCACTAATGCTGCGTTCCAGTTGTGGTCGGAGGTCGGAACTCCGAGCTGGGAGTAACGTTTCCTCCCAGTTACTGTGTTCCAGTTGTCAGGTCGGAAATTGTAATGAGATAATGACACAAATACATAATTTAAGATACAAAGTTAGTAAAAGTCAGCTGTTTATGGCCCTAAAAAACATATTTTATAAACCCGAACAGTGTGGTTGTATTTATGTTTTCATAAATCATGTTTCAAGTCATTTACAGAGCGCAGATAGTTTTGTTGTCATTAGCCCCTGGTGCGTTAGCAACGTTACCATCGCAGATCAAACAGTCTATTTAATAACTGCAAAGGCTGAACTGCGGCGCTGGAGCCGAGTGACAGACAGCGGACGAGCAACAGAGGACAACTAAAGGGTTAGAAACACAAGAAATACAAAATTATAGAAGTCGGCTGTTTTTATTTATGTCTAACACTGGGCGCAGCCATGTTGTTTTCTCTAACTCGGGCTGGAGAGATCCAACCCTAGTTTCCGGGTCGACCCGAGTCGGAATTACAAGGTTGGTGCACGTTCCAGTTGAAACCTCCTGGTCGGAGCTCAAAAATTCCGACTTCTGAGGACAACTGGAACGCACCATAAGCACCGGACCTTGGGGGACCGATCCTTCGCCGCCGCCGCCGCCCCCACCCTCTGGAACTCACTCCCACAAACCATCAGAAACTCAGACTCACTACTCAAAACCCATCTGTTCAAACTGGCTTTTCCTTAAATGTTGTTGTTCGTCCTGTCTATGTAAAGCGTCTTTGAGTGTCCAAAAATGCACTATATAAGTTTGATGGATTATTATTATTATTTACAGAAATATTGCATGAATATTGTTATCACAGTTCAATTAAGTGTGTGTTGTATACTCTTTTCTTTTTGTGTTTGCAAAGATTGGTTCAGCATCAATTTTTTACTACTTAGTACTTGGATACTTGGTTTACGATACCGGTGCCAGAACGATCTAGAACCATAAAACGGGACAATAATGGTAATTTATTCCATTTTTTGTCATTTATTTGAGCTGAAACAACCAAGTAACTTCCTTTTAGAGCTGTCTCAGGAGTCGCCAGGCATTAAAACTTGCTCTAAAGGTTTTTCGGTATCTTTTTTCCCCCCGATGCCATTAGTACCTAAAACATTTTTCAATACCATACTGGTCTTGTTTAACAGTACCCCGTTTACTGCTTACATCATCAGTGGCATTAACTGGAGGCGGCAAGTGAGCATGAGAAATAAGATTAAACTAAAACTAGTGATTATAAGTGTAAAACTACAACTAAAGAATGTCACCCTGTTGTTGTTCAAGGTGCAAGAACAAGAGGAATGACATTTGAGACGATAAAATAAGGTTTTATCTGATATTTCCAACAACATTTAGACATTCATTACTATGACAACAGCTACAATGGAAATACAATATATAGGGATCTAGCTTCCCGCCTCCAGCTAATCCCCAAATGTTTACAAGCAATGAAAGGGTCTATTCAACATTACCACAGTTTTCTATTATAGATGCCTAGAGGAAATAATTTTAATGCATGGTTTCGATCAAAACACATTTAAAAGTGACTCCGTCTCCTTTTTTGTTTCCGTTGCGTGGCATTGCTCGGAGCTGCAGATCCACAGTCGGTGGGTCGGATGACATTCATAATACAGAACATCCCAACACAGCCACCACTCATTTCAATATTTATTGTGGACATGCCAAGCCACAAAATGCACTCAGTCAGAGCTAGTGAGCTAATGCTGCTCCTCCATGCGCCGCTTCACACTTTTAAGGCTATCTTTATCCCGCAGCTTCACACACGCTCAAATGATAAAGTAAGTTTCCCGAGTTCCAAACCTCAAAAGGTAAAACGTACCGAATTTGACTCCTGCCTGATTTGAAATATCACTTCTGTGGCCCAAGAACTAAGTCTGCCCAAACTCTGTCCACTCTTTTTTGCATATACCCTTTTCAAAGTTGTCCAAAGTTAAATGTATGCCGGGCTGGTGGACTAGATTATTATATAGTGATAATAGTGTTATAGTGTTTAATGAAATGTGTAGTTCAAACTCTACACAAAGTTTAACCTCTTAAACCCTATAGGACCCAAATTGGGCACTAAAATCTCTCTCCTTCCCCTTTCTCTGTCTCTTTCCTTCCTCTCTCTCGCCTTCCCCTCTCTCTCTCC
>OMNZ01046260.1:0-17333 GCA_900303255.1 Lesueurigobius sanzi | reverse complement strand
GAAGGGCCGATGGCGCAAATTGGCAGCCTCGCTTCTGTCAGTCTACCCCTGAGCAGCTGTGGCTACAATAGTAGCTTACCACCACCAAGTGTGGAGTGAAAGAATAATGCCATGTAAAGCGTCTTTGAGTGTCCAAAAAAGCGCTATATAAAACCGATGCATTATTATTATTATTATTATTATTATTATTATTATTATTATTATTATTATTATTATTATTATTATTATTATTATGTCACAAATGTTGGTGAAAACAGGGCTCTCTTTGAGTGGTTATCATTTGGTTTGAGAGGGTCTTTGTGATGTCAAATTTTAATGAAATGTTGTTTGACTATATGACAACCTGCCTATAGAGGCAAAAGTGCGACATAAACAGATATGATTTGTTTTGACACTGGGTTGCTTTGCATTGGTGTGTATGTGGAAATGCCCGGATGTTCGGAAAGGTGAATAGCCCGATATCGTTTCAAAAAACTGAAAATTGATCTTTTTACCGACTTTAGCAAATATCTCCGCAACGAAATGTCATACAGACTTGCGGTTTTTGTGCATGAGACGAGGGTGTTCTTCTAGGGCTCTGGGGGCCGGTGTTAAGTCGCCTTGAAAATTCGTGTCCAAAAGGCTAAGTTTAGCATTTTACAAAACTGCTGACTGCACTTTACATTCAAAACGGTACTAGGTAAAACTTGTTTTGTTTTTTTGCCTCTTTGGATAGAACATGGAGGGCAAAAGTATGGAGTTATATTTGTGCAAATATGGTGTAACATTTGGTGCAAAAAATATATTTTTGTTTTCTAAAAGATGCTAAAATATGGAGAAAAAAAACACAGATGGCACATAGAAAGTCAGGTTTATAGGCTTTTATGTTTATAGAAGCATATATTGGTGGAATAATAATCAAAAAAGTGCTTTAGTTCCTTTCAGAATGTCTACCATATCCAAGTGAAATTGTTACTGTGTGATATCCTTAATTGAAAATCAAAGTGAATCGAGAATCGTGAATCGAATCGAGAAATTCGAAGCGACACCCAGCCCTACTGTAAACCACATAACATGTACTCTCAAGTAGAATTGCAGGAACTTGGGAATACCTCAAATGTTCTGATATATAGTACGCATAAAACTTATCTGTGACAAGCAGCAGAAAATTACCCGCATTTAGCGACATGGCTAGTGTGTCAAGCCCTAAAAATCATGCATAGAAATCGTACGTGTATTGCATTCAACATTAGAAAAACACTGACGTCACACATGATTCTCCAGTAGCCATTTCAGCAGTGGACAAGACAAATATAATACTGTATAAAATCATAAATATTGTTTGACATTTTGTATAAAGACGTCAATCAGTCAGCTTCTCGCCTAACAGTAAAAGTTGGTTGCTTGTTATGTTGCACCAAAGAACTTTCGATCACATACGATTAGCTTCACATTCAAGTTTTCTAGACAACATGAATTTATATTTGCTTGTAATGAGCCATCATGTATTGTTGCTATGAATTGATGAATGGAGCATGCAGGATCATTTAGTACCCAGCGGTTTTAACTGTATATTTACATACAACAATGCAGTACCTAAGCCTTTGGAGCGTCAATAAGCATGAGATGAACAAAGAGTCCAGCCGAGCAGATGACATCGCCCCTCTTTGTGAGTAACGGGACATGGCGGTATCCTGGAAAAGAGCGAGTTAGATTGTGATGTCAAAAACATAAGTGAATGAACGGTCCTAGCGTGCGTTACCATTCTGTACACTGGTCAGGGGTAGACAGTACTGCCCCACGAGATCGTTTGAGGACGTTGAGTCATAATCTTCCACCACAAATCGGACCAGGGCCAGCTCCGGGACGTGGATGTCGAACTGGAAGTGCTCATTCCACGTTGGGTTGAATCCTGTGAAGTGCATTATGGTTCATTTCGGTCATAATTTTAGTCAAAGCAATGTTTTTGTCTGACTAAAATTAAAACTGTGACTAAAATGTCCATGCATTTCAGTCGACTGAAAAAATGAACAAGACGGGACTAAAAACATGTGAACTTCATTAGCGTGGTTTGAAAGAGGCTGATATAATTTAAATTCACTGCCAAAAGAACAAGTCTGTGCTTTGTCCGTGTGGGAGAAGCTCCATGAAACTATGAATATCATTATGTAAAATATGTAAAAGTTGACTAAACTAATTTCAGCTTTAGTCGACTAATGTAAAATACATGGGATTTCCGTCAACTAAAATGAGGCTACCTACAACTAATAAAAGTTGTTTGACTGAATCTTGATGAAAACAAATAACATTTTCGTGAAAAGACTTCAACTAAATTAAACTATGTTATAAAAATGACCACTGGTTTCTAATTGTGGTGTAATACCAACCGTTATTGTCAATATAATGTGTCTCTTTGCTCGCATTGTCAGCTGAGACTCCGTGGATTTCCACCTTCACCAGTGGATCGACAATGGAGTTGTGCTTCTCCTTGTTGACTTTTGGCAGCTGTTGTCCTGAAATCACCTGTGGGATACTTATCAGTTAATTACAGCTAGCTCTAATAAACAAAATCCTAATATAAAATAAGTCATAAATGAAGCTTACCATGATGTGAAATGATTTCTTCTTCAGCCAAGGCCCATTTGTGAGTGTGTTGGGGTCAAACTGTGAAGACAAGTCTCTCTGAAATTCCGGTTTCAACACATAGCCACAAAACCCATTGGGCAGAAACCGTCCTTGGTTCAGATGCATCTCTTTAGAAGCGGTCTGGAAATTCAATGCCACTAAAATGCACAGGAGAAAACTAAAAGTCAGTAAACAATAATAATATATAATATCTGTGGTCACATGAGGTCATGGGAACAGACCGATCTGACAGCCCACGTTCCACATGGGTACAGGGCTATAGTTGGATGAGTCAGTCCTGGACCCAGCCGGATAAATCCTGCTCAACTTGTCCATGTTGTGATGCATATAAGCGGTCCCTGTAAAACATTAAATGCATTGGATATGTCTTATAATATATAAAATCATGATTTTTATGGTCCTGGATTACCTGAGTTCTGGGCTAGACCAAAAGCTTTGTTCTCTTTGAACGAGGACATCTCATAAAAGGCCTGGTTGTCCTTGGCATGTTCAAAGCCATGAAAATGAACACTCTTGCAGTAAATGACAATGTCTGAGAGCTCTTTGGCCAATTTCATTTTAGATTTCTGAAACGAGACACTAACTGTAAACATACACTGTGTTTTAAGTAATTTTAATCATGGTGTCTTGGACAGACCTTAGACTTAGCCTTCTGCCCATTGTCCTTGGCCTCTGCAGCCTCATCCTCCTCAGACACTGTGTCCTCGTCCACTGTGCTGTTACTGGTGAAGGCTGTGTCCAGTTTGTTTAAACGCTTCCCTTTGATCAGGAACCTGCCTTTCAGCTCCTGTAACACACACACCTCAACGTTTCACACACCATAATGACACTGATTTCTGCTGTTGTCAGGGCCAGTGCAGTGTGCCAGGGGTCACTCCCTCTCACTCAGGGCAGAAGGGAAAGTCTTGTGCAAGTCATAATTTCCTCTAAAACAGACAATGCCAAACACATCCACCCTGTGGGCTACGCTGGAGCTCACATCATGTCATTAAATAGAAAACAAAAACCAAGGCACTCCTCCCAAAGGCTTGTTTGGAGCCGATACACATGGAAGGAACCAGCAATTTGAAGGCTTTTTACTAGATGTAAATAGAGAATTAATGTGGTCGGAGGAGTGCCTTGGTTTTTTTCTTGAATTTCTGTCCCCCAACAGAAAAAGGCTATTTTTTGTGGTACTGACTTCCCGAGCACTTTGCCTCTAGTTTTTCTCACGTCATTAAATACTTGCTTCATGGCTGCAGTGCCACATCGGCCATGTTTTCCCATCTTCAGCTGGTTTAAGTCGCACCATTCTTATCAATGAGTCATCTCAGATCTAATGAGATTAAAGTTCACCGCTCATGATCAAGTCAATAATCAAAATGTTGTTTACTAATCTTATTACACACACACGTAAATGTTCTGATTGTTTACCAGCTTTTTGATATTGGCCTCAAGAGGTATTTACTCAACCCATTGTCCAGTACAAAGACAAAGGTTTTATTCAGAGAAAACAAACAGGAAAAGTCAAGGCAAATCGATTCAACATGTGGAATTTATATTACAGGTGTGGCCTTTCTCTGGCTGGAGGGAGTTTGTTCTACTCAACAAACATAAAAAGATTTACAATCATTCTTAGCCTGCCCAATCGTCCCTGTACTTTTCATTGTGAATTATAAATGTGACACTCTGAAGACCTGTGTATACCTCTGGTGAGGGGAAGTTGCTGGGCATTCTGTCGCTCAGGGGCCTTGTGAGCAGTGCGTCCCCCAGGATGGAGACCATGTGATGGGCCATGAGGCGCTGCTGCTCCACAGTGCAGTGGTTCTCCAGGGACAGGATCACCGGGTACTCTGAGGTCTGAAACACAACCATCACATGAGGACTGCACTGAGGTAGCGCCCACACGTAATAAAGTCCACTCTTACTTTGAAAGCATACTCTTTGATGGCTTTTATGACGTCTCTGAAAAGCACTTTGGACGTGAGCGTGTAGCCGTGGTAAATGACAGGCTCTCCGTTCGGCCCGTCCCAACAGTCCAGCTCCACACAGCGGCAACTCTTCATCAGGGCCCTGCCACAAAACAAAACACATCACTGACATTTAACTAGTAACTGCATATTAACAAGCCGTGACCTCATTATGCTTCATGAATTCTAGTTTGACTTGATATTACTGTGACACATACTTGATATACGCCTCAATGCTGCTGGGCCCTTTGAGCTGATCCTCCATCAGGTATGTGTTGTGGGACGAGGAGATGTAGTAATTATTGAGGGGCTGACTCATGTCCTGGTGAACTCCTTTATGTTTGGGGTTGAAAATGGAGCCCTCCTCGTGGTGCATGTACACCATGAAGCCATCTTTGGTCATGTGCTTCCTCTCCTTTGCTAATACACAAAATAGACACATTACTAACATGCAATAATACATGTAATAACACACAATGATGAATTTGACTTGCCTGTCTCGTCCAGCTCATACTTATCAATGAGTTTCAGTGCGTCCTGCATAGACACCTGCTCCCGCTGTTCGTTCAGGAGGAAATTGAGCAGGTCTTTGGCGCTCATCTGTCCCTCCGTCCGGGCGTATTTCCCATAAATCACATCGATTTCCTCTCGGTGTGTTAGTAAGTCATAAAAGTGCTTGATCTCTGTGTCTTCCAGAGTGCCTGAATTGGACTTATCACATTTCTAAAGACACACAAATGATTAGATTTAGATTTTTGAAATAGTGAATACACCATGCATGGAAAAAAAATAAATACAGTATGTATATAAAGCAACTGTGAATAGATGGAATTTATACATTTAGCTAGTGTTAAAAGGTTAGTGCTAGGTAGTAGTTGGCCCGGGACGGACAGTCTGCTGTGATTTTGGATAGATCTATGAGGGTTTGTTGAAAATATACCTAACCCTAACAAGTGACTGCATGTGAATAGGGGGGAAATGTAATTGAGTATCAATATGAAACTTTAGCTGTGAGAAAAACTAGAAACAAAGTGCTTGAGAAGTCTGTAACACAGAATAGCTTTTTGGGGGAAGGTGCTCTTTGGTGTTGGGGGACAGAAATTCGAGACAAAAACAAAAAAACCAAGGCACTCCTGGTTTTGTGAGTTCACATTAAGTCACACCATTCATATCACTGAGTCATCTCAGACTCTTCTGAGAATGAATGTTGTGGGAGGAGTGCCTTGGTTTTTTGTTTTTCTCATGAAACTTTGGCTGTACATTACTCACATAAATACAGTATGAAGAAAAATGTGTAAAAAATGCCAAAACTGCCTTTTTGGTGACAAAATCCAAATAATGGAGTCAAGCTTAAAATTACGGTTTTAGTTTGTTGATAAATTAGTTACAAAGATTTGCTCAGAGGAGATTTTTAACATCTTGTTTAGTTTTTGAATAAAGTAGTTCTTTCTGAATAAATCTGTAAAGAGTTCACAGTTGTTTTAGGGATTCAAAACTCAATAAAATATGCTACAAATTAAACATCAAGACCAAGACATGAAAGTTTGGAGTCTGTAGATGCCAGTAAAGTGGAGATGTTGAGAAAAATGGTCATTGAATGGTCATTTCCCATATTGTTCTATGAAGAAATGTTGGGACATTTATTTGTTTCCTGCCTAAAGTTTATATGTTAAGACAGCGAAAAATGTTGTTTTGCCTGAAATGTCTTCCCTTAAAACGATCACAGGTCAATACATATGTTGTTACATTTACCCTGAAAAGATCTGCAGCATAATTGTCGTCCACTTCGACATTGATTTGTCTGAGAAAGTGCTTCAGCTCTTTTAACGTCATCTTGTTGTCCTTGTTCTTGTCTGCTTTACGCATGCAATTAATAAGCCAGCTGGAGTCGACGTTAAGGATCAACGGGGACAAACAAACAACCATTCACTCTGGCTCCTGTCCACCACGAGTCAACATCAGCACACGCATGTCATCTGACACCGGGAGCTCTGTGGTCAAGGATACTGTTCGCTCTTCTTTTGCCGGCTGAGGTTGTGCAGATTGCTCATCACTTTCTCTAGGCCGTTCACCCAGTTCTTGGCCTCCTCCGAATTGGCCGCCATCAGGTCCAGGTTTTTCTTTTTGCCCTTGAAGATGATGGAGAAGCATTTCTCGTCCACACTGGGGTCCGTGTGCTTGTTCAGCCCTTCAGACTGCCGGCCCCGTCTCAGGGAGTCGATGTCGTCAAGGGAGACTGCACGGGAAGGAGATCCTGAGTTTGTGTTTTCAAGGTTATGGAAAGTCAATAAAACTTCAAGCAATGTACATTTATTTAGGTTGGTAGTTAGGGTGTTGTCTCTATGAGGAATATTGTCCTCATTTGGAGCAGCGGGTCAAGATAAAGCTAGGTTTAGTAAGGACTACCTAGCTGGAAGATGAGCCTACATGTTTTAGGTTGATGGGGAAACCTAAAGACAACATGCAAACCAGTTTTAATCTCATTGCTAAAATATTTCATCATAATTTAACAGTTCATGGGGCTAAAAGTAAGCCAAAAAAACACAAATGAAAACTAAATACAAATAAAAGATGCTACTAAAAACATGTGAACTTCAGTGACACTTCAATTCACAACCAAAGAAACCAGTCTGTGCGTTTTTCATGTGGGAGAAGCTCCATGAAACAGAGAATATAATTAAATACAGTATGTTTTTTGTCAGCAGACGAAGACTAAAACTAAAAACAACCCTGATGCAAACTTTACACAGAAAGGACCCGTAAATGACCCGTAATTTAACCCACACTCAAAGGTTACAACACATGACCTTAATTTACTGAGGAGAACATAATATAGCTCGTCTTTATGCATTTGTTTACAGATATGCAGCAAAAAAAAAAACACACTTTTACTTCTTATCAACAGGAAGGCTATTGTTTGCGGGATGCTCTTATCTTTAGACTTTACCCACAAGACACAAAGCCCTAGATAAAACATGGTTGTCCTTTCTTGACAAGACGGCATATGTTCTGCAAAATAGTAAACAGGCGAAAGATTCTTCATTATTTGTGGGGTTATGAGTTGCAAAGTGAAAATGGTTTCTGTTTTCTGTATCATTTATGGATATACAACCTAAACCTGCACCTTTTTGCTTACATCTGCCACATTATGAACAAAGCAACAATTAAAACTTGTAATTTTCTTCACATTAATTAATTTGATAGATTGACATTTCTGGTGTCAAACTAATATAAATCCCCACTAAAACAGCCTGTTTCCGTACTTTGTGTGAACCATACATTGGATAGACTTTTTCTCCAACAGCATAATGTCCAGAAAGCCATGCACAGCCATGCATGACATAATCTTTCCAAACAGCAACAGTTGCCTGTGTCCAACAATAAAGGCCCTGGGATTAGCTGCCAGGCCATACGTTGAGCTTTGGTTATAGCTGCAGCGTTTATGCCCTTTGCACTAAATTTACTAGCAAGCAAGCGCTGTTATACAAAACAGACGGCTTGGATGTAAGATGTGTAAATAGTAGTACTGTTGCTTGTCAGTTTCCTTCAGTTGTCCACCAATATGAAAAAGTCTACATGTTTTCAAAGGATATAATAAAGACAGTACTGTATTCCTAAATTTGAAACCAGAACAGTGTAATTTACAAAGCAGGACAGAGCACTGAAGGTTTGACGAAAGTTGTGAATTTGGAAATCCATCTGGAGAATATGCCCTCCATGTTCTGCCATGCCATCTGTTCTGTATCATCCAGGCAATGGAATTACAGCCATAGATGTGTTTTGTAGTAGCAAAGTCAAGTTGTATGTTCTTCTCCGAGACTGGCCAGCTGTTACCTCTGCAGTCAATACTATAGGACAGCACTGGAGGTCAAAGCGTGGTACTTTTTAGGTAAAAATTTGCCTTTTTAGCATTTTTCAAAAGCATTTAAACCTAAAAAATATCATATCTGCTATATCGTATTCTTCAGCCTTCATCTGGACTCTGTAGTTGGAGTGTAGGACGTTTCGCACTTCATCCAAAAAGCTTCGCCAGCAAATGAGTAGACTTGACACGCTCGTGGGTCTCTTTAGAAGTAACCAGTGGGAGGAGTTGACCTCTAAGTCCCACCTCTCTTGGTTCTAAAGGTTGGAAAAAACATCTGACCTATTCACACCTCATTAGTCATTACTGCTCGTCACGTTCCCATTGACATGCCCTGGGCTTTGTTCTAAGGCCGTACATATCTGCTACACAAAACGCAATTTTCAAACCACAACACAAACGGATTTTAACATGTGAGATGTGCCATGCAAATCTGTGTACAACCAACCACTTTGACTGTTAACCAGGACACTTTGAATATCAAGTGGAGAAAGATGCATCCTGTTTGCAAATGCTGAAAGAAATGTACTATGTTACTCGCAAATCATTTCATTGCAAAGTTGATTTTGAAACTGACTGAAAAACATAAATGTTGTCAAAATAGGACAAGGCTAAATATCTCTCAGCCCATGCCTTTCCATTGCGTCAAAGTCATTATCGTCCCCCAAACCACAAAATCCCATAGGAAAGCAATAAAAACCGAATCCCATTTCCGTAAACAGGGCCCGGCCTGCCTCGTACGATGTTTCGTTTCCTGAACTGTCACATTCTTCCAGTCCGCCTCAGTGCACCAGGATCACATGAAGCTTACACCAGTATTCATATCAAATAGTGTTTATGCCTTCAGTGAGTTCAATGAGTCTGGGCAGTCGGATCAAAGGTTATCGTGGGTGGGAGCAGCGGGATATAGATTGATAACACCGTAAGGAGTCATGTTCATACGGTGACAGTGCAGCTTAAAACGTCCATGATGTTTACAGATTTTGATGCCAAGAAACTAAACACTTGATACTAATTTTGATACCAAGAATAGTAAGGTACGCTCATATAGTAGTATAGCATGTTTCTTTACTGTGGCCATAGATTCTGATCATAATTATAGATATTATGGCTTCTGCTAAAGATGACGATCATTCTTAACCATTCATGAAAGAGCTAACAGTAAAGTATTGATACTTCTGCAACCTCCTCTTAATACTATCAATTACTTTGACAACCATAATCCCTGACCTGAAATTGGACTAGCGATGTACCCACTCTAAATGATCTTAATAAAAGCGATAATTTGCCCCTGTGCTGACTCTTTGTAGGTAGAGGTGGGTAATATTTTGTCTACAGGTATCAAAAGTGTTGTTTGGAAAATTTACAAGTAAATCAAGTAAATCTCCAATCTCAAGAAACAATCAAAAAGCTGCTGCTAAATAGTAACATATACTTGATGTGTAATCCCTCAAAAAGTGTTTTTTGTGCACTTTGGCAATTTATTCAAGATCAGGTTTGCCCGACAGTCCTTCTCCCAACCTACCCCACAAACCGAGAGAAGTCTATGCTAATAATACACGTCATCTACAGTTAGATTTTTGTTTTCTGGAAGTACTTACAGGTTTGGTTTCGTCTGAAAGCTCTCTGCGACTCGTGCCACATTGTTTTGCAGTCCTCGTTGAGTTTGTAAAAGCGTATCTTTTGCCATGAGCTGGAGCGAATTTTCACAAGATTCCCCCCAGAAAGAAGGAAGAGCAGGTCAGGATCGCCCTCCAAACCTGCAGATGGAGAAGAAGAGTTGAAGATCTGTGTATTTCCACATTGCCTACTGGTTATAGATGGTGATTAGGGGATTCTCATTCCAGGCATATGTATTAAAATGTCATAAATGGGTCTGGGCTATGTAATCATGGATATAGTTACTTATATTCTATTAGACACTCATTATGATTAACTTTTATGTTTTTTGTGGAATTGTTTATGTGTCATTTTATGTAACTGCCCTTTTATTTATGTTCATCAGTGAAGCACTTTCATAAACTTTGTGTATGAACTGAGCTGCTTAATAAAACACTCCTTGACTTCTACACACTTGAGGGCATACTGTTTGCTTCTACTTGGATTTTTTGTTTGGGAAAGTGGGAGGACCACAACATTTCAGACATTTTTTCCCAAATCCCAGCACTGCGGTTTGTGTGACTGCCGCCTGTCTCTGCTGCTGCTCCCTACATTTAGTCTCTATGTATATTACAATTGTGTCATGTGTTAGTTGTGCAATGTACCAATGCATTGCAATAGGCTTTATTACTATGCTATTTAGTATTGTAGCCAACAACACAAACTTCTCCAAAAAGAGGACATATCCACATGTTCCTCATGGTGGGTGTGAGTCAGCATCACATGTTCTGTTTTATTACCTTCTAACATGTTTCAGATGCAGAACTGAATATGGACAAACCCAGAATACAACTGGCACTACACTACTTTCAGAGTGAAGAGACAAGCTTGAGCAGCATGGCGTGCTTTATAGGTAACGTCTAGTTTCAGACACAGAAATGAAAGAGTGAGTAAGTCTTTTTAAGTGTGTTCCACTGAACTTTGTGAATTATTAGACATTCAGTAAGTGTCAGGAAGCTCCCAAAGCGAATGATGTATTCAGCTATTCATTTTCTGTAAATGGTCACCTTTAAAGAGCTGCTTGTGCCTGTGCCTGCGTGTCGGTGTTGACAAACTCCCCAGAGTTCGTCCCTCTTTACCTCGCACCCCCGGGGACTTACCGAGGCGTTTCCCATTCTCCTGTGCTACTTTTCTCATATGTTCCTGGAAAGCCATTTCTTCAGATTTACTCCTTTTCGGACATTTGCGTAAACAAGACATATTTTAGACCTAGTTTAAACATCTAGCCAGATTTCACAGTGAAGAGCCGCGAAAGATAGCGGATTACGCACAGCCCCCTCTCATGGGGCGGGCCTTAAAACTGTACTAAAACTATGCAGCATTACAGCTGTGCGCAGCGCACTCTCTGGAGGACACCTGTATTTCACCTCTGCAGCCATGCTCTAGTCTAGTCAGTGCAATGATGTCATATAGGCTTCGTGTGAGCTGAGGTGCTTAATTTACAACTCTGGCTTTGTCCCAATCAATGGCCCACAAGCCCAAGTTTAAAATAGCTCACAAATTCAAGTCAAGTCACATTCCATTCAGATCTCTGATCTTACAATAAAAAAGTAAAGACTGACTTGTTTAATAAAGCTAAATACTTATATGAACTTGAAACGTGATATAAACTTGAAATTCTATTTTATTATTATTATTATTACCTGTTTTTGCAAACTTATTTTCTTCTTTGATAGCACATTTCCTGACCTTTTGGAAGTACAAGGCTTTTTTACTCGCTCCCTCTTCCATTTGTACAAAAAAAACAAAAAAAATCAGGTATAGTGTCTTTAATTACATAACTTAGATCGCACATTTTTCAGTTTGACTCAAATTAAAGTGAGGCAAAAAGTGACTACAAGCCACAACAAAAAGTACTAATACTTTTTAATGACAGCACCAAGTCTTCTTGGCATCGAATGAACAAGTTTTGCAACATCTTTTTCCATTCTTCGACAATGACCTCTTTGAAGGATTGGATGCCGGAAGGAGTGTGATGCTCATCTTATCTCTTTAGACTCCCCCGTAGATGTTTGATTGGGTTCAGATCAGGAGACATTGTTGGCCACTGAATTACTTTCACCCTGTTATTCTTCAGAAATTCAGAGGTGTGTTTAGGATCATTTTGGGAAATTGCATGACAACCAAGGGCATGGAGTGACGATGGAGCATCTTCTCTTTCAGAACAATACTATATGTAATATAGTATTATAGTATGTAATAATAATATGAATTCATGATGCCATCAATGAAACAGTTCCCAGACACCAGTAGCACTCAAGCAGTCCCACATAAGGACACTGGCACCACCATGTTTCACATAGGCACCATGCATTTCAGTTTGTAGTCATCACCGTTACAACACCATTTTTGAAGCCATCGGTTCCAAAAACATTCATCTTGGTGTGATCACTTCATAGCCCAGTAGTCTTCATCTTTGTCAGCATTGGCTCTGGCAAACTCTAGGTGGCTTTTTTGTGCCTAGGCTTTAGGAAAGGTTTCTTTCGTGGATACCACTCATGCAGGGTATGCAGTGTACACTGAACTACTGTATGTCACAGGAAATAATCAGCCCAGTTTGTTTTCTATAGATAACTGCAGCAAACTAGCATGCCAATTTTCATCAACTCTTCTCATCAGAAGACATTCCAGTTGAGGTGTTAACTTGGCCTATGTGATATGGTCGCAGTTCCATCATTTTTTTAAATGTTTGTACCACTTTTGCAACAGTATTCTGTCTGATATGTAAAGCTTTGCTGCTCTTCTTATAGCCTTCACCTTTGTGGTGTAAAGAAATTATTTTCTTGTGTCATTTCTCTTCCATGTGGTGCCATTGCTGGCACCACACTGGGAAGGGGTTTTCTCTCTGTAACACCCTTTTATAGTCAACTTCCTGCTGGACACCTTTGTAGTGTATAATTAGTCTCACCTATGGCTGAATTCTTGCTAACCCTTTGAGCCCTAGACCCCAATAATAGCTCTGCGCTGTCAGATACAGCTACTGATATACACATGTTTTACGCAGCACAATATTCCAAAGTTGCAAATTAGTGACAGCTGATGTGGAATTATCCATTTCTGTTGTTATTTGCTCCACAGGGAGGAAAAAGGCCTTTTTGTGGGGAAAAGTGTGTGCTTTTTTCAGGTGGAAATTAGAAAAACCCATTGCAACCTCATTTAATTGTCAAACAACATAATTTATTATTATTTCACTTCCACCGTCATCCCCAAGCTCTACCAATTGTTTGGACACCAAGATTAGCCATGTATACCCATGATGTAGATAAATGATTGTTGGAGAAAAAGGCCTCAGGGCCTAAGAGGATTGTGCAGACTAAAACTTAGCATAGTTTTTATTTTTTAGGAGAAGCTTCAAATTGTTTCAAGATAGAAAGTCCAAATCAAGTCCTTAGTCACTGGTGCTCAAGTTCTACTAGTCAAGTCCCAAGCCTTGGTTCATAAGTCCAGTTTGACTCAAGTCTGACTCGAGTCCATGTCATGGCTTGCAAGTCCACACCAGGTAATCAATCGCCTATGAGCACACCTCATTCATTATACTTATTTTAAGTTAAGTTGCTTAAATACATAAAATAACATTCTGGGTTTTGCCATGTTTATCTGTTGCTCTTATTACATTTCAACAACCATATTATGATAAGGATGAATATTTATTTATTCTTTGTATCAACACAATCGTTTAGTCAAAGTGGCAGGGCAAATCTTGCAGTAAATAAATACTCACTACGTTTTGCTGCTGTCCCATTAGTTGCCATCCTGATTTCTTTCAACTGGTCGTCTTTCCTCCAGTGTCTCTCTTGGAAAATATTTTAAAAGAGAAAAATATTCAGATTTCCTCTGCCCTAAGCATGGAAAAGTCCAACACAGAGCCCACTGAGGCGGTCTCAGACTGCGCAGATCACACAAGTTCACTGGTCTTTTATGCGCCCTCAGCTCACACCCACTGCTCCACCGGTCTGACAAGTGTGCCAATGTTTGTGTTGTCATGGGTTTATCCAACTTCACATGTCACAGAGTACTACACCTTTGGAAGGAATTTTTACAGTTTGTAGTAGGCTATGCTTATTACAAGTCATGTAAAACCCCAAGCTGCTGCACAATAAGTGATCATAGGAACTGATCTGAGCCACTTTAATCTAATAGGCTGATAACAGTGTCTTATAGGTCTATTAATGATACATGGAAAGAAATGTTAAAGAAAAGTGGTTTCTGTGATGCTTCTGTTGCTTCTGCCCCGCAAGTCTCATGCCAGGACAAGTCATGTGAACAAGTCTATTTGGCAAAGACTATCCTTTAACAATCTCCTCTTTGTCTGGGATCACTGCAGAACTCTGTCTTTGTCCCTCCAAAAAAATGTTTATCAGGCTTCAAACAGTCTGAGCATAAAATAAATAAATAGACTACAATACATCTTCTGTCTTTTGCTTTAAAGTTTAGAATACGGGGTATGTTTAAGGGGCCAATGCTATGTAAACTTTGTCTCAACATAGTTGATACAAATTTGTACTGGGCCACTATGTTGGGGTGTTGGATAGGTGGGGTTTTTATGTTTTTAAGTATCCTTTTGCTGCGAAACCAAAACTAGTTGCCTCTTTCGGGACATGAAATAAAGTGAAGAGAAATCTGGTAATCTGATGTCAGATTTTATGCCCTCAAAGCATATTTGAAAAGTCAAACAGCATCAGTGGGTGTGGTAATGTCAATGGAAACAGTCTCTCAGATTGCAGGATACTCCTCTGTATTTTCAACTTGAATAAAGAGTTTGTTCAGTGTTTTGCAAGTAATATTGAGCAAAGAGGATCAAGTGAAAGTAGGGCAATTAATTATAATTGTTTTGTATCACTTACTTTTTACCCATTACTGTAAGATAGTATCAAGAAGATTGTGTCAAGGAATGGTTGAGCTGTTTGTTGACATGGATGATTGGAGTTTGTTCGGACTAGTTGGCCTCTTCATACCATCAAACATGTTTATGTTTTCACTCAAGCATTTTCATATAGTTTCAAACATGACACACAAAGACTATGTACAGGCAATGATTAGTTAAATACAATTTAAGGGTTTGTGACAATTTAATGTGATTCATTTAAACTATACGTGCAATCTTGTGTTCACCCTGTACATTTTTCATGTTAAACTGTAGCCTATTAAAAGAACTTTAGGAACGAATAAAATAACCGACATTTCCAATAATAGCAATTTTACCTCATCTCATTTGCAGGGCTGTGGCACGTGGAGCCCACAGGTGGAGCCAGATCGTCTCTCAGCTGCGTCCCTAACCGTTGCTATGGTAACTAGCTGTACGCACACGGGGCTGCTATCAACAACACGGATACAAGTAGGTTATATTGACTGAAAATCTTGTTTCCCGTTTGTTTTTGTTAATACGCCGACTACACATTAGTTACCACATTAGTTTTTGTCACTGATAACTCTTGTTTCAATAAATTAACTTTTGTATTGCAACCTGGCCACTTTAGCTAAGCTAGTTAGCAAACAAGCAAGATTAGCTTCCTAGCTGATATGGATGCAGCAGTGATGATGGAGACGTCCTGTTCAGACTCCACAGTGGAAAGCCACATGCCAGCGTCTGAAAAGTCTCAGGTGATAAACT
The DNA here is from genome assembly GCA_900303255.1 of Lesueurigobius sanzi. NCBI lineage: Eukaryota > Metazoa > Chordata > Actinopteri > Gobiiformes > Gobiidae > Lesueurigobius > Lesueurigobius sanzi. Next base: position 1,627 of record OMNZ01046260.1, on the reverse strand, counting down.
TCAATTGTGCAAAATATGCTCCACCTGCTGTTCCCTAATAACCTACACGTCCAAGACTGCTGACACAACTTGTGCTGTTTCTGCAGGATATTTCTCATGTCTTGGAAATCATTTTCAAAGACACTTACACCAAAGATATAATTGGGGAAGCCACTTTGGCCAACCTCATCAAGACAAGAAGTGGCAAAAACAGCTTCCATGACAAATACGTTGAAGAGTTACAACAGGTAACTTCAGTATAACAATAATGTAACACTGAAATATTGCTAATGTTGATTTTTGTTGTTTTATAGGCTCATGCAGAATACAATGATCATGTAAAAGAAGTAGAAGCTCTGGAGAGTCATATAATTCAGGCTCGAACTCGCGCCGCAGATATAGAGAGCAAAGAGTGTGAGAAAATGAAACAAAGGTTTTTGGAAGGATTTAATGAGAAAAAAAGTGTAATCACAGGTAAGAAAAATAAATTGTGCAAATTCAAATCGGTTTACCGTGCGCTTGGATTAATCCTTCTCAATTCACTGCATATTCCTAGTGCAATCTGTATTTCCGCAATGTGTCGACAAAGACCTTCTTGAAATGAACAACCTTATCTCTCCATGGGACTACTTAAGTGTTCCAAAGCTTAAACCGTTACAGGACATTCCAGAGAAAGGTAAGTGATAGACAACTGTAAGGAGTCTCTAGTAAATGTTACTATAGATATTCTATTTTGGCAGAAAAACAAGATCCAACTAGACCTACAGCGTCCTACTCCATGCATATCTCACGAGAACCACAAGACGATGGTTACACGTTCATTCCTACAACAGCCAACAGTTCACTTAAGTCGGACATCAGCATAACAGATGATCCAAGTTCAGATGAAGCGAAGAGAAAGAAAACACCCTCTGAGGTGAATGATTACATTTTCTATGTCTTGCAGTCAATATTGTACCAATAAATTATATTTTGTGTTGTAGAAGACAAAAATCTCTAAACCTAAGCCAAAATGGAAGGGTGAGCCAAGTGCCACAGATCGGACTGAAGGAAAGGAGACTCTCCGAAAGATGAAAGATCGACAAAACTTTCTACGTAATCCACGGTTCCTGCCTCCAAACTCTCAACGTGGAGGTACCTCAGTTACCTCGATTAAGGAGACTGAGCCGGGACGAAAAGGGACATGCAAAAGGTATCTTTGTAACATACAGTGAAGAAAGTAAGTATTTGAACACCCTGCTATTTTGCAAGTTCTCCCACTTAGAAATAATGGAGGGGTCTGAAATGTTCATGGTAGGTGCATGTCCACGGTGTGAGAGATAATCTAAAAAGAATTAGAAAAGAGAATTAGAAAAATCCAGAAATCACAATCTATGATTTTTTAACAATTTATTTGTGTGATACAGCTGAAAATAAGTATTTGAACACCTGTCTATCAGCTAGAATTCTGACCCTCAAAGACCTGTTATTCTGCTTTTAAATAGTCCAACTACACTCTGCTCATGATTCTAATTTAGTAGCACCTGTTTGAGGTTCTTAGCTTTCATAAAGACACCTGTGCACCCCACAATCAGTCAAAAGTCTAACTACCAACATGGGCAAGACCAAAGAGCTGTCAAAAGACACCAGAGACAAAATTGTAGACCTT
>OMNZ01046253.1:5002-15288 GCA_900303255.1 Lesueurigobius sanzi | reverse complement strand
TTTTTTTTTTTAAAAAAAAAGCAAAAAAAATGTAAGAAAAATTATGAAAAAACATAACCAAAAAAAAGTGAGAAAAAAAATAAAAAATGTCCCAGTATTTAATGTGATAAATCTGGTCACCCTCATCAAAAGACAAAAAAACACCACAGAAAACAAAACAACACACTGCACACCTGAGAGTACACGGAGTAGCCCTTGTCTGCTTGAAATGAAAAGTATCGATAGGCTTTAGTCATTTTGCCCACGCGCTTACCCTTCCTCGTGCATGTGGCGTGGCACGTGCGCTGGACTGGACTGGCTAATGCTGCTGTAGTTAGTGACCTTGCTGTTGCAGAATACTATCAACACACGATGCATGCGCTAAATTTGCCGAGATTCAGATGAACCAAGAAAGAGGAAAACACTACAACCGAAACCACATCTACAGTATTTAAAAGCCATCTGCGGGCCTCATGTAGACGGTCACTGTCAGAGAGAGTCACCCAAACTGTACTGACCCCTAGTGGTAACACACGTTACAGCCTAAACGGGCACAACACTATAAAGATAACACAAGCTATACATGATAATACATAATTGGCAACACGAGTTAAATGAATGGTTAAATATTAAGATGCAGTACGTCTTTTTGTTTAAGAATGTCTTTTAATGATGTCCAGTTCAGATACACAACATACAGTGTGTAATAGCCTCTATTTGAAATAGAAATATTAATTTTTGTTCTTTCAACCCCTTCAGTCCATTATGCTCTCTCACAGTATGTTGAGCTTCAAGCAGATTACTAAAACAGACTAAATGAAACAGACAAACAGGTGCAAGCCTCCACTTTAGCATCTGGAACAAGAAATATGGGTTTAAGTTTTTTCTTCTTCTTCTTCTTCTTTTTTTTTTTTTTTTTTTTTGTTTTTTTTTTTTACTTTCCCTTATATCAAGCCAACATCATAACTGTAGTGTAAACATGTAAACTCGTATGTGCTTCCGATCTGTTGGCTGACTCTTGTCACGTATGGCTAGAAATCAAAAATATATATCATCTTAAAAGTTTCAACAACACAATGTGACAGTAGAACATTATCTAAAATGGCCGGAGGATGAACAGAATTAGAATAAGTATGTTCATCCCATGTCGTTCAACAAACCATAATGTTACAGTCATTATTCCTAATCGCTGCCGTCTTTGCGTCTATAATTATGATATTTTTTGCCCTGTCAACCAGCGAAGGATCATTTAATAAAGCATCACCTTTTCAATTTTAGGCCGGGCCAAACTCATGCTATTATTCTATATTTAAAAATGTTTATAAGCATGTGTTTGTGGCCTGTTGAAATGTGTTTTCATAATTAAATGAAACAATGAAAAAAAAAAAAAAAGAAAAACTTGCACCTGCTGTCAAAACAAGAGAAAAAGTTTGGCCAATCACTCAAACCAAACGACGAACAGAATATTTACAAATTCCCAGTAGGTTCTCTTACACTTAAAAAATGTACAGTTTGTCTGGAGTGGTTGTCCTCTTGACTCTCCCAGTCCAGTGAGGGATGGCAGTCTGGCTCCACGGTCGCTACAAACCAAACAAAGCCGGCTCCTGGTGTGACACGTGGACAATGAGATTCTGAAGTCCTGTTTTAGGCTGTGGTCCTCTGTGCACTGGCAAATCAAAGTAGACAGACAAATTTATCAGCGTTTGTCCACATTTGTCCAAAAGTCACTGGGCTGTTTGATCATAAATGTCCCGAGTGCGACCTGTCCGTCTTGTGTTCAGTTGTGCGAGAGATGTGAAACACACATTGCAAGGCTTTCTCACCTTTTGGCCAAGGTAAATACATCTCATCATCCCACTGTGAGAGCAGAGTAATAAGAACAGAAGATGAAAGAAGTGACGGGCAGTCTTCAAACACTTTAAGCTTATGGATAATGTCAGTCACACACAAAACGTAGTAAGACTATTCATGTAAAGCAGTCGCTTTTGTTTTTTTTGTAACTCAAAAAGTGCTTTCCTTGTGTGATATTGAGAGTGACTGTGCTGAAGAGAGAAGTAATAGTAACATGAGGGGGAGAAAAGGCTTTCGTCAGTCTTTCTGCTAATGTGTGGCACAGCCTCAGTTTTAGAAAAAAAAAATAAAGAGGACATATTTATTCTCTTAAGTATACTTTTACACAGTAATCATCTTTCTATAGTTTTATATCATTTGAAGTACCACAAAGTGCTCTGTATTTTAAAACAAACTAAAAATGAGCCAAAAATAAATAAATAATTAAAAATAGAACAAAAACAAACAAACAAGGCAGAACATGAAAAATCGAAATGACAAATGTCTGTCCACACTGTTTAAAAAAACATGCAACTATCCCAGACAGCAAAGGATTAATAAAACTTTATATTCATTTTTTAAACAAGGATATATTGATTTCCTTTAGACCATCCACGGTGCAACATTGAATGTAATTAAAAAGTGTGGATCAAACAGAAATATGAAGCGGTTGGCACTTTTCTGATGGTATTTCCTTTTGTAAGATACAGTCAGGATAGGCCTCTCAGACGTCCACTGGACGCCAGCACGAGAGGAGCTTTATCACAGTACTTGGCACCAAGAATGCTGGTAAAAACGAGATATCAGAATATCTTTTTTCATTCATATCCTTACAATTTATTATTAATACAACATTTACATTTGTGTTTTTGTATAAAAGACTCCAAAAGGAATAAAGAGTCTAGTAGTGATTGTAAGAGAGAGGAGGCAATGTGAGATGGATATGGATAATGGCAATGGTTTAATATAAAGAGCTACAAGGGCAGAGAGAAGTTGGTGTGAGGCAGCAAATGGAGAAGCAGTTAAATGGGCCGAGATGCGGATAGAGACAGAGAGATAATGAGTGAGAAACAAATAAAGTAATGGATGTGATTAGTGCCTGTGTGGCCCAGATGCAGCCCAGTCTAATGGGCAGCCTGGATTCAGGTCGCACCCCACACACTGAGTGAGTTTATCCAGGAACGCCCAGAGGAGCCAGCCCCAATCTGGAAACGGCATCATCATTACATAGACCTATGAAGCAAGACTCTGGTATTATACAGTATAATACTATACATTAAATTTGTAAATATAAAAAATACATTTCATAATGGAGGGACGATGTTCAGCTGTCACATTCTTGTACTGCAAACAGTACATTTCTCATATCTCTAAACCAGAATGGAAACAGCTTTAGGGACAAAGTGCTCAATGCGTGGTGCCAAATTACACTTCCAGATTGGGCCTTTAAAGCTGCAGTTTGAAGGTTTCAGGAAATGTCTTCTCCATGACACACAGCTTGTTGAGCATATGCCACCTCATTCAAAGCAGCTCACTGTGTATTGTCTTTTTCCCCTAATCCATGAATGAAAATGTTTATTTGTATTCTATGTCAAACATAGATTTACACTGACACAACAACACATGATCAAAACAACTAAGCTACACATAAGATGCCTGATTGACTGTGATAGGCTGTCAACCTCTGACAGGGGGCTACAAGCTTAAAGCTGCATTTTTTGGCATCTCAAAACACCAAATACAGAAAGCACTGTAATGAGGCAAAGCTGCAAGAATCAATGACAAGGAGCATTAGAACACAACCCCCTTTAATGAATGTCTATATTTTAGAGGCATTTCTCAACGTGAAATGTACAAACTGCAGCTTTACTTAGGGCTTAATGAAAGAGACATAGACAGAGGGTTGATGGTTTTTGTGGAGCAGTTTTGTGGTGTCTCTGTGAGCTCAGAGTTGTGCATGGTTCTATACTCGGGTGGTGGAGTGTTGGTGCGGTAGGGCGTTGTTGCTGTGGCTCGGGATGGGAGTGCCAGAGGGGGCTGGGACAGGGGGATAGGTGTTGAAGGGGTGTAGTGGCTGGATGCTGCTGATAGTGCTGGGGATCATGGTGATAGTGTTGGCTGTCATGAGTGGCACATCCTCAGGGGCCCTCCGCAGGGCCAGTGTGTAGTCAGGAGGACAAACTGGGGGCCGCAGGGTCTCCAGGTCTCCGTGCACTCCACGGGATGGGAGCGGTGTCCCATGCTCCAGCTCCACTCTCTGCTGCTTCATCTGCAGTGACATCAACTCCTCCTCCTGACTCAGGGCCAAGTCGTTGTGTGGCGGGGCTCCTACCACTCCCATGCCCACGCCCATGCCCATGCCCATGGTGGTGCCTCTCTGAGGGGACAGACGGCGGTGGCGCCTCTGCATGAGTTCATGCCTCTTGTCTCGTTTGTAATATAGCGCTGCAAAGGCCAGGACGTTTAGAAAGAGCAGAGAGGCGCCCACAGCCACTGTCACACTCAGCTCTGTGGAGTAGTCCCGGGTCTCCGCGGGGAATGGAGGGATGCGAGGCAGCTCAGAGCTGCTGGGATCTGGATCAGGTGGGTATGTAAAGATGGGTTGGGCTGTGGTGCCGCCGGGGCGTGGAGTCCTGGTGTGAGGACCTCTAGTCACAGGTTTCACAGAACTAATGATGTCAGTCTGAAGGCCATGAAGGTGCGGCACCAGCTCAAGCCAGAAGGCCACCTTATTGGCCCGATAGTTGTCCCGGACCCGAGGTTTCAGTCCAATATGCAGGTATTGCTTGTCTTTAGAACTGAACTTTGTCCAAATGACCTCCTCAAAGCGGTTTGGCTTTGTGTGAATAAAAGTGGTGTCCTGTGGAACAGGTAGGTTGGGATCTCTGAAAGAAAAGTAAATTATAATTATAAGTATTGAATTAAGATCTTTATGAAATATGTGCTTATTTAAGTTATGTACAGTATGTTTACAAATAAAACAATATACACACCCTGTCTTTGCAAAGTTGGTCCAGTAGGTCATGACTACGGCACTTAGCATCACGTCGTTCTTGCTGAAGTTACATGGGAACAGATCAGTAGCCCCAACCATGGGGATCCCAAAGACATAGGGGATCTCGTCTCCGTGGGCAGCGTCAGCCCATTCCGGCCGGGCCTCAGTCTGACAGTGGTGGTGGAAGGTGTAGAAGTAGACGGGTGACTGGAACTCTGCATGCAGTTTGGCTGTGGCCACAGCGGGAGCCACCCACTGATGGTCTGTGAACAGGGCTAGCAGGGTCTTCCTTCGCATGTCACTGTTGTCTCTGTCGGCCCAGTCTGTGTACATGAACTTAATGGTCTCCCTGAGGATACCTTTACCTTACCAAAAACAGGAAAGCTAAATGAGAACTCACTGCTAAAACATTGAACAGTAACATAGACAGGCACAAATATCACATCAAATACAAAATATACTAAAATGATCCTTTATTGTTTTAAGAACAGTATATAGGACAAAACGTATATACATTCTGTTAATATGCATATGAAAGTATGGTCTGACCATCGGGGTAGCCGTAGAGGTTGTCCACAAAGTTGGATATGGTGTAGTCGAATGAGGCTGCAGATATGCCGTCTTCGCCTTCACTGTCATCCACAAACTTCAGACCTTCTCCTTGGTTCACTCCCAGCAAGATGTCATAGTTTAGAAACTCACCCTGTTGTCAACATAGTATACTTGTAAGCACCTTTGCAGCTGGAAAGCTGAAATGCAGTAGACATTGGATGTTTTCCTAGAGAGCATATCAGACAATTCAAGCTTAACACATTCAAAATCATTTTCAATCAAGATGCAATTCCCAACTCTCTCCATCCATTTCCTGTCAATCTTCGCTTTCAGGCTTGTCAGGACATATTTCACAGTTGACAGTAGTCTTACATATACAAATTAGATAAAATCACAGTTGGAGAAAGGGCTGAATAAAAGTGTTCAATCAAACCTGCTGCATGAGGATCTCTGGATCATCGGGCACCACGTCTCCATCCACCACAGGACCAAAGGCGATGTGGTAGCGGGCCGGCTGGATGTCCTGATCCACCAGCTCCCTGAAACTCTTCCTCCGCAGGCACTCCACCAGATCCGCCATGTCCCCGAGGGTACAGCCCACCTTCTTAGCCAAGAGCTTGGTGTACATCACAGGCTCGTAATTGACTGACCAACTGGAAATAGCTGAACCACTTTGCGCAATGGCCCTCTGGAAGAGGCCTGTTGGAAGACAAGTGTACAATCGGTTAATTCAGACCTCTTTCAAAGGCCATATACAAGTTCAAGTGCCAAGTTTAGTGGAAAAAATGCATTTGTGTAAACGAAACATACCATGGTTCATTGTTCATTTCATTATAAAGCCTCTTGTCTTGCTTGTGTATATGAAATGTGATACTGCATTTAAATAAAGTTTCTTCTTATTTAACGTTTATGAACTAATTACCATCACAGCATTGCTCCCTAAAAATCACAAGGCAAACTTATGAACTTATCCCTGTTGAGAACTAGAATATTAGGAGTCTGATTTGTTTATTTCAAGCCTATCACAACCAATAACTTATACATTATGCAGTTTTAGTTACATAGTAATTGTCCAATATACAAACATGATTTTCCCCCCTTCCTCTACATGAAACATCTTGAAAAGGAGGGAGAAGAAGAAAAACCTATGAGTTAGGAATGAGTTTGAGGGATCCCGGGAACATACAGAAAGGTTGAGCCCGAGAAGAGGTGGGCAATATATCATCTTCAAGGTAATATACAAATTGTTGTTTGGAAGACACTGTATATAAATTTACAACATTGAGTATATCGCCAAAGTCCGGAAATGAACAAAAAGCTGCAAAAGCTGCCTGCTCAAAAATACAAAATAAATATACTCGATGTGTAATCTCTCAAAAAAGGAATAGCAATGTACTTTTTATCTTCACTTTTGCAGGGCCAACCCCCGAGTGCAGATTTTTATGGATAGAAAAGTTATCATTTTAACAGGGATAGAGTGGCATTAATAGTTCCTGAACCCTTTGCATCCAATATTAACAACACTCAATCACATATTCTCTATCAGTTTAGCACAGTTTTCTTCCTGACACACTTAGCGGGCCTTGGAGAGCCAGGAGTGTGAGCATGTTAAATAATGCATTGGTTGGAGGAGGAGCAATTGTGGGGTATTACATACGAAGCAAGATGAAGGAGATATCCCGCTGTGTTCGCTGTGTTGCATTGCCGGGGAAAATCTTTACGAATGTTCCAGGCATGGAAAAATATGCTCCCATTACATGTGACCGGAGACAACGGAAAGAGAAATGGCGCCGAATCAACACGCGGCGGCGGCGGCCCTGATAATGCCAGCGAGGAGAACGATGGGGAGGCAAACAGAGGGATGCTCCTTGCACTGTTGCGCTGTTATGTAAAACGGCTTGCTGCCCCTCTATTTTATCCGCAGATTCTGTCATTAATAATTAAGCCCCCTACCCCTTCCCCATATTCTGCATGTGCCCCACCCCCCGCTCCTCTCCCTGTGAAATCAATTAGGAAGGCTCTCGGCAGCGGCGCATCTCTCATCCTCTCACACAGTACCCCCACAAACTCCTCAACTTTTTTTTTCCCCCCACACTTCTAGCCATTACGGACCCACTTCAAAATGGATGCTCTGTGGATGCAAACGGAGGGGTTGGTAGAAAATGAGTTCCCCAAAAGAACTGAAAAAGTATATATGATTTTGAAAGGCTGTGCGATATGAGAAGAGAAGAATAAACAGTGTTGAATATTGCTACATGATTGTACATTTCAACACAATATAGTTACATTGTGATGCTATTTTCAGTCATAAACACATACAACTTTATTCACATCTTAGATAATGAGTTGCTGGTCTGGCAAAATGAGGCAGCCTTTTGAACTGCTCTTTGAAACGAATGGATCCCAAAGCTCCCAGCAAAGATGCCATCACTATTCACAACTAAAACAATATATTAATGTCTCTATGTCACATTTGTTTTACAGGTGTTTAGCACAAAACTAGGCGGCTGTAGTTGTGCAGCTCAGTTTTGTCAAAGCGGTTGTCGTAGCCGTTGCAGTCACTGTGGAGGTAGGAAAATTCAAGTTGATTGTGTTTTGGGAAAGCAGTACAATAGCCTTAAAAGAGCTGGCCCAGTCCTCGAAAGCAGTGTATGCATGAACGTAGCATGGGGTACTTGGAACAATTTCAGATAAAAGATTTATTTTTGATTGTTATTATCAAAGAAAAGCTATTTAAAACGTTTCACTGTACAGAGTGAGAGCTTGAGAGTTTTTAACTGATAAATAGGATTTTTAGGCATTCACTTTCAAACTAATCCACAAAACCATTGAGGCAGGGGGTACACAGACTAAAAATGAAAGGCCCAAGGGGTACGTGAAACACAAAAGGTTGGGAACCACTGCTCTAAAGATCAGGTTATTTCCGTATTTTTCATTTATATCAGCAATTATATCAACCACTGTCCGCTTCCTTGCCCGGCTGCCTGAATCAACTAGCCCCTTATAGCTCCTCCCACAGGTGGTGGGTCCACAGGAGAACATCTCCACCATGCTTCTTCAGGCTCAGGACCAGTAACGGGCTTGATGGTCACTCATGATAAGGGGTTTCTGAACCGCTCTTTGTCTGACCCAGCTGCTCAGACCAGTTTGCCATGGGAGACTGAGCCCAGACAACATGGCGTCGAGGATCATTTGGGGGGGGGTTCAAATCCCTCCACTGCATTAAAGTGGTGGTTTGAGGAGGGCCAATCAGATCATTATCACAATGTTTCTCTTTTGTACCGTAATATAAGTGTCATTTTGCACTAACCACATAGCAGTAATAGTCAGAAAAGGGTTTAGTTGTAACACTGATGCTAACACTGTATAAAACGGACGATCTGATATCACCAAGTAATTAAGAGTCCAGGACCAATGTCAAAGTTGTTTGCCAGTGTTACAGCCAGCCAATCAGGGGTCTTTTGTGCTAGATAAGAGGAGGGATGGTCTGCTTTGAAAACTTGAGATGTCATGACAAAAGTTTCATGACATCTCAAGTTTTCAAAGCAGACCGTCCCTCCCCTTATCTAGCACAACTGAGCCCTGATTGGCTGGCTGTAACATTGGTCCTGGACTCTTAATTACTTGGTGATGTCAGATCCTGCGTATAAAACACAGGTACAACGATTGGCCTGAGAACCATTTTAATAATATCAGAATCACACTATAGCAGTAAAATACATGCACCTTTTCATGTGAGGATTCCATCAAAGGATTAGTGAGCCAACATCTGGGGACTACTATCAAATCCCTTCCAAATATAATGCACTATATACATTCTGCTAAAATTCTAAACACGCAAAGCCAAATAACATGTAACGACTACTACTATATTATTATTATTATTGGCAATATGCCTTTGAAAAAGAGTGAAAGTAGTGTTGTCAGCGGGAATTCACAGGTATTAAATGAAAAATCACAAGTCTATATTCTATCTATTTCTAATGCATGGCCCTGACAGGATTAGTTTCATTGCAGAAAGACAATTTTTGCTGGCATAGTTGAGTGATTTGAGCTCCACAAGGAGTGACGTTATTTGGGATTATCTCAGAGCTTGTGTCCCAAGGTGCGGCGTGTTGTGGGGAATAACCTACTGTTTATATCCATCTGTCAACTCAGTCCAGAGCGCCACTCACGCTTTATGGGGATATCCGTATGCGCCTGTGTCAAAATGAGAATTGGGACTTCTCAATTTTGCATTCTATTTGCTTTGTAATGCGCAAGCAGTGACATTTAAATAGGAGTTTTGAAGTGCGTATGAATATTTCCAATAGATTGGGAGGAGAACAATGTTTTTTTCTGTTACAAACAGTGGCACTGAATGGATGGTGGGCTACTTCTGCAGGTTTAAGTGTATCGATTCTCACATGAAAGCCAAGCGGATCATATACTAACAGTAAGAATGATTCCAAACAATTTGAGAGGTGAAAATCGGGTAAATGCAACATCTGTACAGGCACTAAAAATGTGAACAATAGTAGAAACTCAGACACAGGAAGGAAAATGTGTTACTAGAAGTATGGACTCACTACCGAATGCTTATTTTGGGTCACCCTGCTGCAGGCAACAGTCAAGCACCTGTTCTTTCTTACTATTATTTTTAGCCATTGTAAAACACACAAACAGGGAGAAGCTAGTGGCTGCTGTTGTACATGTGGAAGATGCTTCGGAAAAAATGCATCCATCAAAATGTGTTTTTTGTTTATCAAAAAGGTACAAGAGGAATGCTTCCTGGACCTCCAGAGCAGTGTTTCCCAACCAGGGGTACGGGAACTTAGCATGGGGCACTCGGAATAATTTCAGATAAAAAATAAGATTTATTTTTGATTATTATGATCAAAGAAAAGCTATTTAAAACATTTCACTGTAAAGAGTGAGAGTTTATAAATAA